>RJWJ010002493.1:0-73615 GCA_004363605.1 Indri indri
AAAAAAAAAAAAACACAAAAAACGACTTGAGAAAAAGAATCAGGAAAGGCCTCCTGGAGGAGGTGAGGTTCTTGAGCCTGAGTGCTATGCTCCAGGCTCCTATCCTCTCTGGCTATACTTTAAAATTTCCAGAGATGCTTGTTAGAAATACCATTACTCACTCCAGACCTTCTGAATCTGAATTTATAGCTCTAGGGTCCAGAAACCTGAATTTTTTCACAGTCCTCCAGGTTTTTATCTAAGGATGTGTATTTGGGGCCCACCATACAATGGGAAGCTACTGGAAGTTTTGTTTTTAATGAGTATTGTTCATTTTAATAAAAACTCCAAATACAACAGAAAAATAAAACCAGAAGTCCAAGGGATAAACCCCATGTCCATGTGTCTTATCACAATTAGTCTGACTGTCTCCCTTGCATTTGGAAGCCATTACCTGGGCATGTTGGGCAAGGGCTGACCCGCTCCTAACTGATGATGCCTGGCATTGTTAGGGAGGCGTCCAGCTCTGGGACCTGGTGCCTGTCTGGGAGAAAGCTGAGCTCAGACACCAGGCTGTGCTCCACGGGCCGTGTTAAGAAAGGGAGCAAGACATTCAGTGGTTAAAATCACGGAGCTAGATCATCCGTGTTCAGATTCTGCCTCTGCTGCCACTTCTGAGCTGTGTGATTTCAGACAAGTTACTCAATCTCTCTGCGTCTCAGTTTCTTCATCTATAAAATGGAGATAATAGTAACACCTATCTCACGGTTCATGTGAAGAATGACTGCATTAATCTGTGGAAAGGACTTAGAACAGCGCCTGTCAGGTTCAGTGTTTTATGACACGAGCTGCTTTCATGACGTTGACATTCGAGTGAGAGGTGGAAGGTGGGGGCTGGCTGTGGCTGAGACTGCAGGAGCTTGTTGCCCAGCAGAAGGCATAGTCTCTGACCAGCTGTTTTCATTCGCCCTGCCCGAGGCCAGCTCCGCTCATTCGCTGTGCCGGGCACTGGGGGGCCACAGTGAGTGAGACATGTGTCTGCCCTGCGAGACCACATCTCTGGGAGACGGAGCGAACCACGGCATCACCTGCCTCTCTGAGCAGCAGGGACCTGCCTTGGGAACAGGACGGTGGGGGCTCTAAAACAGCAAAGCAAGCTTTCTCGTTGTCTCGCTTCGTCCCAAGCTCACTTGGAATCTCCAGCTTACGACACACAAAGGGGAGCGGCAGTACGAGAGGAAGCCCCGGCAACCAGGGAAGGAAGGGCTTCCTTAGCCGTGTGATTCACACCCGCACGCGCGCGCGTGTGCCGCTGCCTGGCTGGGCTCGTGGGCAGAGCAGGACCAATTCTGTAGCTGTCTTTGCTGAGAACAGGGTTTCTCACTCCCTGCAGTATTGACACTTTGGGGCAGAATAATTCTTTGTTTTGGAGGCTGCCTGTGCATTGCAGGAGGTTTAGCAGCATTTCTGGCCTCTACCTAATAGAAGCCAGTAGCACCCTCCCCTGCAAGTTGTGACAACTAAAAATGCCTCCAGACATTATGAAATGTTCCATAGGGTCAAAACCACTTCTGGCTAAGAATGACTGCTTTAGAATTTGAGCCCCCTGCCAAAGAGACAGCCCCTCTCCACCCTGCCGCAGTGAGGAAGCAGATTTGTCTGACTTCTAGGAGAGACCCGAGGGATCTTTGCCCCAGAGGCAGCACTGTCGAGGCTGGGCTTAGCCTTGGAGATGGTTAAACTCCCAGCCTCCCCAGGCCACCACTTTGAAAAGGTGGGACTGTGCCGGACCTGGACTGCATTAGAAGGCGTCGGTCAGCCCCATGGGCCTACGAGGGGATGAAAGAGCAGAGACGGGCAGGGAGGGATGCACTTTCCATGGTCCTCAGCTTTCCTATGCAGTTACTAGAAAGTTTCTGATACAATAACAATAAGTATCAGAAAAGAAAAAAATGAGAAAAGTGCTTTACTGAGGTGTCCCAGGAGATGAAGTATCCCAGGAGGCAGGGTGTGGCAGCAAGAAAGGACAGGCACTGGGGTTGGAAAATCCTGGGTTTGATTCTGATTCTGTCACTTCCTAGACATGAGCGCTTGGGCAACGGACTTCACCTCTCTGGGTGTCAGTTTCACATTCCAGGCTCGGAATGGGCAGGTAGGAACACCTGTAACTCAGGGCATTTCAGACAGTGCTTGCCACACGTGAGATGCTCCGTGCGGGCCAGCCAGCATGCCCTCTCCCCTCCCGTTCACAGACACAGGCACACAGCTGGGCTCGTTATAGATGCTCTTTAAACCACGCCTGAAGGCCACAGCAGGAAGTAACTTTTCCTCCCTGGCCTGAGCTGCTTCATCCATGAAACGGGTGGATGGGGGCGGGGGGCGGGGCTCAGACTGGGTGGTGTCCGGGGGCCTTATCTGGCCCTGACGTTCTGTGAATTAAAAGAATGTTCTATTAATGGTAACAGCTAACAGCTACCTGGTGTATGTCAGGCCCCGTACATACTCCGTAACTAATCTAGGAACGCAGCCGGTTAGAGATGAGGGGATGGAGGCCGCATACACCTGTTAAGGGACTAACATCCAGAAAATATAAAGAATTCTTACACATCGACAATAAGAAGACAAATTACCCAGTCCAAAGATGAGCAAGGGATGTGAACAGACATTTCTCCAAAGAAGATATATCGATGGTCAATAAGCCCAGGAAAAGACGCTCAACATCATTAGCCGTCAATGCAAATCAAAGCCATAATGGGGTAGTACTTCACACCCTCCAGGGGGGCTAAAATCAAAAAGACGGTAACAGGTGTTAGCAAGGATGTGGAGGCCGGGCGGTGGCTCCCGCCTGTGATCCCAGCACTCCGGGAGGCCGAGGCGGGAGGATTGCTTAAGCTCAGGAGTTCGAGACCAGCCTAAGCAAGAGCAAGACCCCGTCTCTATTGAAAAAAAGAAATACTAAAGAAAAAAAAAAAAAAAGGATGTGGAGAAACTGGAACCTTCATACACTGCTGGTGTGATCATAAAATGGTGGGATTGTAAAACGGTGTAGCCGCTTGGAAAACAGGCAATTCCTGTTGACTTGGCCCAGAAATTCCACTCCTAGATTTTATATAAAAATATACATATGCCTGAGAGAAATAAAACACATATCCACACAAAAACGTGTTCGTAGCAGCATTATCCATAATAGCCCCAAAGTGGAAGAAGCCAAGTGTCTGTGGACTGGGCAGTGGGTAACCACGGCGTGGCGCGCGGGCGGCGGGACAGTGCCGCGGTAAACGGAATGACACACGCTGCGATGTGGACGCACCTTGCAAACTCTCTGCTCGGCCACGGAAGCCAGTCATAAGACCACGTGTCGTCTGACTCCACTTACATGGAATGTCCAGGACCGGCGAATGCGGGGGTCAGAGAGCGATCAGCGGGTGCCCGGGGCCACGAAAGGGAGGGTGGCTGCAGTGTGTCCGGCTTTCTTTCCGAGGTGGTGAAAATGTTCCAAAGTTAGATTGTGGTGGTGGTCGCGCATCTCTGTGAACATACTAAAACCGCTGAATTGTACACTTTAAATGGGTGAATAGTACGGTCTGTGAATTACATCTAATACAGCCGTCTGAAAAATAAAATGAAGAGACTGAGGCCTAGTGAGTCAAAAAGAGTTATTCCAGGGTAATCGGTGAGTTTAGAGCCGAAGTCAGGAGTCCCAGTCCCCAGGCCAATGCCCTTCTGCCTGACTTTCTATAAAGAGGGATGATTAAGAGAAACTGTGGGCCTACAACACGCCAGGTATTGATATTTTGTGCAGACTATTTTACTTAATCCTGCCAACGACTCTACGAAGTATGCATCCCTAACCCCAGATGAGAAAACTGAGGCTCAGAGATGTGAAGTGACTTGCTCAAGTCGCTGTCTTAGCTCAGGTTCCCCAGGAGCAGACCCAGAGACAAAGTTTCCTTGCAGGAGACGAACTGAGGGAGTGCTCCGCGGAGAGAGCAGGAAGGGCCTGGGTGGTGGCAAGATCCCCTGTCGTCCTGCAGGAGGACTCTGAAGGGTGAGTCACAGCCCAGAGTTGGCCCAACCAAGGCAGGGGAGGTGGGCTTTCATGCTCCTGGACCCAACAGTCATTGGCCAAGGGCCCCGGGCTTGGGGCTGGAAGGTGTCAATTCTCAGGCACTTTCGGACACTGCACTTGTGGACAATGGGGCCCACAGCCTGACAGCAGCGCGCCATAGAAAGGTCACAGGTGCATGGCCCTGAGGCAAAAGGCACAGCCAGGTTAAGAGGGGGTCGCACAGAATCTGTAAAGGGACCCAAGGGATCCAGGTGGAATACCA
Source organism: Indri indri (assembly GCA_004363605.1). Lineage (NCBI taxonomy): Eukaryota > Metazoa > Chordata > Mammalia > Primates > Indriidae > Indri > Indri indri. The sequence goes on from RJWJ010002493.1 coordinate 4,311, forward strand.
ACACTGTCCCTTCCAGGTACCTGACAAGGAAATAAGGGACCTGGGATACGAAACCAGGTTTTCCCCCAAACCCGTGATGTCCTCACCCTCTTCAAGAGGGAAGCATCCCCAAACTGTGCCGGGGAGGAAATTCCTGACGCATGAATCACAGGGGAGAGGATGAGGAGCTGGAACCAGAGGCCGGGGGCTGGAGAGGGACAGGACCTGGGCTCCAGGGGGACAGAGGAGGAACCAGGCATGCATGCGGTACAGGGACCGGTGCTGAAGGATGGCGACAGGGTCAGGCGGGCAGCACCTCCTCCCTCCGTGGCCTGGAGCAAAACGCCGTCAAATCACCTCTTCTTTGCTGCTGAACGCTCTGGCCTGGGGGCGGATGGACCCAGAGCACAGAGATGACTGCAGGATGCAGGCGCGTTTGGAAGAAGCCCCGCTGAGGGAACTCCTGAACGAACTGCCTTAGAGGACGGCCGGGTTGCAGCAGGGACGCACGGCCTCCCGAGAAGCTGCCATGTTTGAAGGGAAGCCATCAGCAGTCAGTGAATCCCAGGTGACCGTGACCACTCCACTTAGTCACTCAGCACGAAGGGTCTGTCCTGTGAGCAACTTAGCAAGCAAAGTGAGTTCACTCCATCCAACCTTCGTTCGCTCTGTATTTGTGAAGGCCGCGCTGCACCAGCCGGCACTGTGCTGGGCCCTGGAGGGAAGGGGGCTGGGGGTCTTAGACCCGAGAAGGTCTTTGCCCTCAAGGGCTCACCATCGACAGGGGAGATGGACGCAGCAGGGTCACGACACGACACGGCACCGTCATGGTGGGAGTTGTGAGCACTCCCTCGTGCTGCAAGGAACTAGGGGCAATTCACAAATGGGGGGTGTTTGAGTCGTGTCTCAGGGACGCGCCATTTCAAAGTCACTTGCTTGATGAGCGGTGGGACTGAGGTTGTGCTTGACGCCCAGTGCTCCGAGCACTGCATGACACTATCTCCAGACTTCCATTCCGTTGGTCCCTAAAATTACAACCTTAGTTTTTTGAAGTAAAGTAGAAAGCGTTTCCTTTGGAGTCAGACAGTCCTGTTTGAATTCTGGCTTCACCACTTGCTATGATAGTAGCATGACCTCGGGCCCAGGTGAGAGTAGACACTCAGTATGAGTAGACACTCATTCATTTCTCCTCCTGCTTCCCTAGCCCTGATTGGCTGTAGGCTTAGCCCACCTGTTTCCTGAGCCAACTGGAGACACTGGGCGCCTTCAGGGTCACCAGGAGGCGGTGCCGGAACTGTAGCCAGAGGCCTGCAGGTCAGCGTGCGTGTTGGAGCGACTCGCACTATCGGTGCCCACGTGCTTCTCAAACCTCAGGCCCCACCGCGATAGCCTGGTAGAATGGTTCTCAACGGGCGGAGGGCACCACCTTCTCCAGGCTACCCACGAATAGCGGGAGGGGGTGTTTGGGGCATCACAGTGAGGCGGGGGGCACAACTGGCACTTAGTGGCCAGGGAAGTTCCACACAGCGAAGAACTGTCCTTCGTCCTGTCCACCTGTCAAATGTTCCCTGACTGTAGGTAGCTGGAAAAACCTGTCATGGTTATCTGAGCCCAGAATCCCTGCTTCCGTATTCCATTTGTATTCACATATAAACACAAACGCTCGTTGCACAGTTTTAATCTACTCTGAATTTTCCAAGACTGCGCTGATCACGTAAATTGAGGCAAGACGATACATTGTTTTGTTCCGAGCTTTGCCATGAGTTGAATCCCGTGGAGGCGTTTGAGGCAATTCAACACACTTGTACCATCTGCATTTGTAGCTCTGTGTTTACCCAATTTCAGATGTGGCCGCAGGCACCCGACTGCTTCAGGAGACCTTTAAGTGTGGGCATGCCCAAGTGCTCATGTAGTGCAATACGGATTATTATTAATATTTTATTATAAAGAGTTTTGCTTTTATTTCTCCTTTATCGTATGGTTAGTGTATTATTATCTTTACTATTTTTGCTATTTGCAGGTAGATCACATAATCTGTAAGTGCATTCCAGGACGCTAAAGAGGCCATTACAAACTATTTGTTACAAAAGGGGGGCACTGGGTCTGACAGATCCCAACCGACTGGCACAGTCTATACAGCTGGGAACCTCTCCCATTTCCCCGGGGAGGACAGACAGTATAGCCTAATGGTCAGGAGCCAGAGTTTGGAAGCCAGAAAGACCTAAATCTGAGACCGGGCTCTGCTGCTTACTTGCTAAATGACCTGGGGGGATCTGTATAATCTTGCAGAGCCTTCACTTCCCAATCTGCAGAATGGGGATAAAACGCCTACCTCAAAGGGCTGTGGTGAGGGGTCAATGAGGTCAAGTGTAGAAAGGCACAAATGAAGTGCCCAATAATAATAGAAGTTGCTATTATTATTGTTGTTGTTCTTGTTATTTCTCTGAAGAATCCTCCCCTGAGACCTGACCACGCCTTAGCATCATAAGCCCAGTCCCCAACCCCCTCCAGTCTGGCTCAGCATCCTTTATTTTCAGACACTGATGGGGAGAGAGGTCCTGATCCAGACGAGCCATGAAGCTAAGACACCCCGATGGTCCCCTGTTGGATCCAGGCCTGAATCAGGGCCCATTCTTCACTGCATGTTGTCCTGGGCGTGAGTGGTGGGGGGCAGTCTATTGCCCAACAGCTCCCCCAGACTCCACACTGGCTTATAGCTTCATCCTCTCTCTTCCCACCACTGCTGCTGGGGTGCTGTATGCCCTGGGGGGAACCCCTAGGCTGTGGGACCAGCCTTTCCGGCTCCAGCTCTGGCCTCTGTGCACAAGGTCCACTCCCAGCCTTCAGAGCACTGGAGACAATTGTCTTCTCCCAAGATTAAGCATCGATGGACCTGTACCTTAAACAAGTTGCCAGTTGTACAGTTCATGGCACGCAGACTTTGGATTAGATATTGGGAGGTGGGTGTTCCTATCATCATCCCTTTGTGGTTCTCCGTGTCTCTTTAGCACAGAAGTCGTGTTTTTCCCTTCTCTAAACATGTCCACACCTAAAGAAGTCCAATAGGCATCATCTCCTTCCTCCTGGGCCTCTGCACTCAGGGACCCCAGAGCGATCTTGAACCACACACTTGACAATCAGAGGGAATGAGCCCTGACTCTTTCTCCCAAGGCCCTGGGAGCCCACAGAGTTGTGGGAGCTGAGATGGCCTCTTCCAGCCTCAGAAGACCCACAGCTCTCTGTTCATCCCTCCGCCCCTGGCTGGGTCATTAGGAATCCCTAGAAGGTGCAGAATGAACCTGGTCTTGATCAAGTGCTGTCTGGCATTACCGAGATGACACACACGATGTCTACTCTGAAGAATTTCACAGTCTAGTTGGAGAGACAGTCATGTAACACATAACTATGGTTCAAAGGGCACATGTTGTGTGTGAGGTTTCCACTAGAGGCTGTGGGCCTTCTCATGTGGCAATGGCCAGCTAATTCTGCCCGGGCAAGATGAGAAGGCTTCTGAGAAAAGTTAAAACTGGAATGGGGTATTGAAGGGTGAGTAGGAGTTTTCTCAGGACTAGGCTAGACCCACAAGCCCCACTCCCCACCCCTAGCGATACAATTCTGGCATAGTTAGCCCATGCCTTTCTTCCCGAGTGACGATCTTGAGGGAAGAGGAAATGGAGGAAGAACTGAGGACGAAACAAAATTCTTTACACCAAGAAGCATCCATGCTTGGCCAGAGTCTTGGCTCAGACACATTGTTTCCAAAACACAAAATCAGTATTTCCTGAAGCGAGTCCCACACAGCATAAACTCCTCGGAATTCCTCTATGTTATGTGGGAAAGGAGACTCTAAGATCAAATAAATTGCACAAACATTGGGTTAAGTAAAGTCAAGGAGTTTTCCTTTCAGGACTTTTCAGACGCTTTAAAGGTAAAATAAAAAATATATATTTAAAAATAAATGTTTTTAAATAATCTTTTAATGATATTAAAAATACAACAATTATTATTAACAGCTACCCTTTATTTACTGATATTCCCTAATGTGCCAGACATGTGCTATGTATTATCTCACTAATTCTCAAAAGCCATCATGTCATAACTACTGTCATTATTCCCACTATACAGAGAGGCAGAAGGAATCATCCCAAGCAAAGGTCATTGCTCAAGATCACAAGGTAAATGGTGGAGCTGAGATTCAAAGCCAGTTTCTCTCTGACCCACAGTCTCCACCCTTTACTAGCATGTCGAGCCTCTAAGAAAGACATATGATGCAGCACATTTCCAAGCTCATTCAGCCACGGAACCGCTTTTCATCCAAGGTTCCATAGAGCAACTCTGGGAAACAGTGCTCCAGTTCACTCTTAGAAGATTTGCCAAAAGCCACGAAAGGATTTCCAAGTCCCTGCTTCTCTTTCTTTCCCCCTCTCCTCCCCCAGCCGGGCCTGGGGTCCTGAGTCCCTCGGAGGCCCCTCTGTGTTAGCTCCAGGGGCTGGTGCGAGCACTGGAAGAAGCGCCCAGGAGAGGCTGAGATTCCAGCCAGCCAGCAGCTCCTAAACTATCCAGATCTAAGTAGATGACTTCGTCAGCCATGTATGACACTTAGAGGACTCCAAATTCTATTCTCAGTTCTAAGTCGCTGCTTCAAACGTAGCAGCTGCTTGAGTCGCTAGCAGATGAGACAGGTCATGAACTCAGAATCCTTGAAGCCACTGCCTGCTTAGTAGGAGAAAGTAGGGGCCCTCTGAGTGCTGATGCTCCTCACCCAGGCCCCGGCGCAGCCTCCACGTGCGGTCCCTGGACCTTCTTGCCACAACCTCAGTGCTGGCAGGATGACCTTTCGCCAGGCAACATTCGACTTGACGCTCCCCTGCTCAGAACCCTGCAATGGCTCTCCAGTGCCTCCAGCCACAGTCCAAACCACTCGGCCTGCTTTCAAGGTCCCTGGAGATGGGGAAACTGTGTCATCATTTTCTTTTTCTCAAGAGAACACACAAATGAACAAACAGAGGCTGTGACACAAGTGACACACACAAGGTCTGGGTGCCCTGTCCTTGAAGGTAAACCACCTTGTGGAAGGAGCCGAGTAGCACGTACCAAATCTCTTTTCTCTGGAGACTGTTTTTAACAAGAAACAGAGAAAAGCTTTCCCCTTACTGCATAAGAAAGAAAGTTGTGTTTAGAGATCCTGCTTGATCCTACTTTAGACAAGGCAGAGAGATAGGAATGGATGATGTCACCAAGGACTCCAGGGGCACAATAAAAGGAGTTCAGACATCTTTTTAGAGCAGTCCCAGAGTTCTCCTCTAAGAACAATGACACATGCCTATTCGGGTGTCCTGAACCGTTTGAAGAGCAAAAAGTTCCTCTTTGCTGGGGGCTGGAAGCAGAGTGGGTGGTGTCCGAATGCTTGTTGGCACCGCGTGGGCTAGCCTCGTGCATTTCAACCTGCAAGGTGCATATGTGTGACCTGGGAAGCTTCTTAAATGCACATGCTGATTCTGCAGGTCTGGGCTGGAGCCTGGGCCTCTGCATTTCTAACAAGCGCCTGAGTCATGTTGGTGCAGCTGGAGCCACTTCATGATGAACAAGAACAAACAGGCAATCGTTCCAGCCTTCGTTCCACCCCTCCCAGTCTCCTGGTTCCCTGGAACTCTCGCTCATTGTGGTGAAAAGATTCTAGGTCAGACTAAGACAGACAGGGAGGCAATCCCTAATTTTGAAAGGTCCCGTAACAATATGACCCCACTTATCTCTCCAGGTTTGTTCATCTCCCACCACCCTGCCCTTAACCTTGACTTCATGCTTGACTTTAGCCTGACTCCTCACGGCCTCCTGTGCACACCACGCTGTTTCAAACCACCATGCTCTGCGCAGCTATACTCTCTGCTTGGAAAGCCGTGCTCACCATATTTAGCTGAATTAAGTCTGACTCATCTTTGAAACTCTCCTGACATACCACCTCCTCCAGGGAGTCTTCCTGGGTTCCTCAGGCTGAGATAAGTGCCCCCCCCCACCTTCTGTGGGCTCACAACCCTTGTGTCTGTCGCGACCATGACACCTATCTTCTTCTACGGAGACTGCCTGTGCCTGGGCCTGCCTTCCCTACCAGGCTGCAAGTTTAGAAGCATGAATCATGCCTTGTCCCTGTTTATCCTCCCAGTGCCCTGCATGGGGTCTGGCACACAGAAGGTGCACGATAAACATTTGGCAAATTGATCCAAAGCTGGCAACATCTCCTCCAAGGGAAGAAGAGTTTAGCGGGTTCTTTCCATCTCAAAGAGAAATGATTTAATTCAATAAACAAAGCATCTTTTTGTTTTGTTTATCTGCTTCCCTCTTGGTTCCTGAGTTTTAAAAAAAAGGTGTGGGATATGCCAACAATGATGATACAGTTTGCAGGTGCTCTGCCTGGGCTAACCCACTGAATCCTGGAAGGCTGGTCCTACTATCAACCCCTTGAACAGAGCAGAGAACTGAGACTCAGAGGGTCGTTAACCCATCACACAGCGCATTTGTGGTGGTGGCAGAGCGGGATTCCAACTCAGCTCTGTGGCTCCGTCCCAGGCGTCCTTCCACTGAGTTCCGGGGACTGCAAAGTTTGCAGTGTCCATTCCTAGTGGGGGAGAGGAGGCCTGACTATGGTCACACCCTGGGGGGAGGAGGAGCAGTAAGAGGTGTGGGGTGGGGTCCCAGAGGGCTGGGGATGGAGGAGGGGGATGGGACTCTTTTCTAGGGATGCGGTGTCAAAAAGGGACCTAGTTATTGAAGGACACCTGGATGAGGGGGACCAGGTTCCAACTCCAAAAGGAGCTGTTCTTGTCTGCAAGACAGTGAGCAACTCACTTTGCTATTGACTCACAGAAGCAGCCGGAAGGGTCATCAGCTTTATCTAGATGGAGGTGGGGTGGGGAGGTTTCCTCAAAGGGAAGGAGAATGCATTGCCTCTTAAAGATGGACCAGGGTTTCCAGAAGGAGTCACGTCCTGGCTCCAGCCTGCCTGAGCCGCACAGGTGGTGCCCCCGCTCCACACTCCCTGTAGAAACTCAGGCCCCGGTTTGCCCCAGCCAGCCTCTGTCCCCTCCGCCACTTGGTCTTCCCGCCCCCACTCTGAGCCAGCCCTTGTTATGATGAGCTGGCTAAGGTGGGCAGAAGGTGAGCAAGGGAACGACGGCCCCTCCTCACCCCCGTCCCTCTGGGGGCCTCTCCTGTTTTCCCGTCTCTTGGTTTCCATGACAGCATCTGGCAAGGAGGAGTCTACTTCAAGATGCTGGCAGGGACACCAGGCAGGAGCCAGAGACACAGGCCTGGGGGCGAGGGGAGGGAGCTCTTACCTGTTGGGCACCCATGACGTATGTGTCCTGTCTACGGCCTCACATCCATCCCCTCCCTTTCTCCTCACCCCACCCCAGGACAGGAGCCTTTATTATCCCATTTTACAGATAAGGAGACTGAAGCACAGAGAAGGGAAGGGACGTGTTCAGGGTTGTACAGCCAGTCAGTGGCAGAGCCAGGATGCAAGCTCAGAGTTCCGTGGGTCTTGAGCCCAGGCCTTGAGTCACGAACCCTGGCCCATGGCCGGAGGTCGGTTGTTCAGGCCTGAGCTTTGCCGCTTACTGCACACCCTTTTCTGAGAATCTGCAAAACAGAGTCGGCAAGTCCCAGTGCTCCGAGGGGCCGTGAGGATTTAAATAAGTTGGAGAAAGCCCTGGGCTCCCGGTGCGACCTCGTAAAGGGGGCTGTGCCTCCATTCCCAGCTGGAGAGACCCCGCTCCCAGGGTTCGGATGGAGCCGAGCCCAGGGGTGCGCCACGTCCACTGGGGGAGCTCCAGCCCAGAGGCGCCCCTCCCGCACTGCCTGCACGCAGCCCGCCCGGCCTTCCTAACAGTAACGCCTCTCACTGCGGCCCGTCACTTTGGGCCAGGAGCCCCGGCAGGACCCGGCGTGCTCACAGCGACCCGGAGAGGCAGGCATGATGATCCTGTTCTCGTTATAGATCGAGACCCGTCGTGGCACGCAGTGGGGGCCGCGCTTGCGTCCAGCGGGGGCACTGGGGGCAAGCGCATCAGAGAGACATCCACTGTGCTCAGTCCCACCCGCAGAGCAGACCCGGAGGCTGGTCCTTCTCATCGCCGCCACACGGTAGCCTGGGCTAGGCCACCGCCGCCGGGTTCGGACAGCGCCACTGCGTGGGGTGTCCCTGCCTCCGCCCTTCCCTTCCTGCGGTGCACCGCCCCCCGCAGCCAGCCGGGGACGCATTGCATCCCGCAGTTGGTCGTGTCGCTGGGGGCTAAAGCCAAAACAAAAGCCAAACCCTCAGGAATCTGCCACCGCCCTCCATGTCGCCCTCCATGTCCGGCGGCGACCTCCCTGACCCCATCTCCTGCACTCACCCTCACGCTCTCTCTCAGCCACTCAGGTCTCCTCCCCTTTCCTGGAACATTCCAAACCTTGCAGTTCCCTCTGCCCAGAGTGCTTTTCCCTCAGATATGAGCATGCCTCAATTCCTGCCTTGATTCAAATGTCACCCTCCCGCCCTGTGTAGAAGAGCCCCTCCCTTTCTCCCACCCTGCTGCCCTCATCTTCAACACTGCATTGCACGTTCCTTCCGTGATTTACTTCTTGCGTGCCCCTCCACTAGAATGCAAGCCCCGGGAAGCCGGGCTCTTTCGTCTTGCTCATGCCTGCAGCTCAGCTCCCAGAGCCTACAGTCCCTGCCACCTACAGGGCAGATAAAATAGTGTCTGCTGGTAAGTATTTATAGATTGAATGAGGCCTACCAGGCCCCAAGCCTCTGTCTGGGGAAAGCCGATGTTGTGACATCATTACCTGGTTACTGGTGACTGGACCAGCCATGGACACTGGACCAAAGACAGTCATTCATAGGCTCTCTGCAGGGTGGCCTGGGGAATTTCTGGCCCAGTGGATACTGGCTGACTGAGCTAAACAGATTCCCTCTTAAAAGGCCACAGCTGAAACATACAGAGAGGCAGCAACTGACAGGGGTCAGGGACAGAAATCAGAAGCCAGGAGGCCACAGAAACCATGAACTGCAGATGTCATGGGCCGGCAGAGGCCAGGGGACAGCAGATGTCAGGGGCCAGCAGAAGCCATGGGCCAGGAGTAGCCAGGGATAGCAGATGCCATGGTCCTGTAGGAGACAGGAGACAGCAGATGTCAGGGGCCAGCAGTAGCCAGGGCACAGCAGATGCCATGGGCCCACAGAGGCCGGGGGACAGCAGATGGCATGGGCCTGTAGAAGCTAGGGGACAGCAGGCGTCGTGGGCCTGCAGGAGCCAGGAGACAGGAGACAGCAGGCATCGTGGGCCTGCAGGAGCCAGTAGAAGGTGGGCCCCACCAGGGCAGCAATGTTTGTCCGCTTTGTTCTGCAGGATATCCCAAGTGCCTAGAGGTACACAGCAGGTACTCAGTAGACATTGTGGAGAATAGCGGGGAGTTAGTTGGTCTGGGCAAGAAGAGCAGAAGCTGGGATGTGAATGGCTGAGTCCCCTTTCTGTCCCAGCATGAGAGAGGCAGGGGCCTGCTGCGGTGGGGTGGGGGGTGGGGCGGCCAGGATCCTGGTCTCCAGTACCATGTGGATCTGAATGGCTCTCCAGTTCCCCGGGCGGCTGGCAGTACGGGGGTGACACTGCACTCTGTCCTTCTTACATCCCCACATCCAGTCAATGACCCCCCTGAATGAGGCTGAACCGGGCATGCCTCTATTCCCTGCAACCCGACAACGCATTAAGAGGAAAACCTGCCTGGAAGAGGCGTCATGGAAGGAGGAACTTAGAAAGGGCATTTCTTTCCCTTTTCTTTCTTTCTTTTTTTAAACAGCTCTACCGAGGTATTAATGTAATTCACGTATCTTAATACTCATGTTGTTACCACAATAAAATATACCAACAAAATTCACTTGTTTTGAGTGTGCAGTTGGGGTCACGGGGTCTGTGAGGGCAGAGAAGATCGGAGTGTACCTGGGCAGCAAAGACGTGGTGATGAGGACGCACAGACGTGTCTGGGGAGGGCTGGTGGCCAGCGTGCGAGGGGCAAGTAGCGTGCACAGCAGGTGACAGCAAAGAGCCTATGGGGCCTGGCTAAGGCTCTAGATTTGACTTGGTCAGCCTCAGAAAGAAAGCAGAGGTGCCAGCCTTAGAGGCCAGGAGACCCGGGTTCTAGAGTCAGCTCTGCCACTAACAGGAGGTGTGGCCCTGGGCACGTCACCCTCCCTCTCTGGGCCCAAGTTCCTCCTCTGAAGGAGACGCTCTCCTCCATCAGCTCTCAAAGCTCTAACTTCCCCTGAAGTATTATGGTTAACAGAACACGGCTGGAAATCAGATCTGGCTTTGAATCCCAGTTCCTCCACTTTTTAGCTGTGTGACCCTGGGCAAGATACTCCACCTCTCTGAGCTTCAAGGTCCTCATCTCAAAGATGCAGATAATAACAGTCCGACCTCGTAAGGTTGTTTAGAGGATTAAATGAGGCAACTAATACGAAGTGCTCAGCACAATGCCCTACATAGTAGATGCTCAAAACATGCCATTATTCCCTTGCCTTGCGTTAGGTGATGCTGATAAGATTTCCGAAGGCTATATTATAAACTAATAAGCATGGCAGTTGAGATCTGCTCCAAATTGCGGTGTTTTCAAAGTAACAATTAGTGCACTGATAGACACAGCTCTGTGTCTGGGTCGAAAGGCAGTAGAATGCAGGAAAATGCTTCATTCTGGAGTGGTTTCTCCTAGTGACCAAGAACACAGAGAAAGCCCTCCATATTCAGAACTGGCACAGTGAGATCACTGCCACGGGTCTTGGCACTGATGGGGCAACCTGGCCCAAGGCCAGCTCCTAACCTTGGATGTCCAAATCCCTGTAACTCACTTAAAGTGGTGCTTCAATCCGCAGAGCTAAATGTTCCTTCGATTTTTCTTCCCTACCTGCTTATGTGTGGGTTTTAAAAAATATATATTTTTTGGCTGTAATGGATGGGAAAACAGAAACAGCCCACCCAAAAACTCAACATCAGAAACCCATGGATTAGTTTAGTGACTTATTCCTATTATTTAAGCTGGAACTTAGGAAAATGGTGTATGTGCCCAGCACCTATAAATACCCCCATTTTATATTTATAGGTGGAGGGAATGAATGGATGAATGCGACCTGAGATACCAAGAGAAGAATCAGAAGGATCGCCCAGTGCTCAGCTATTGCCAAAAAACGTTCCAGGCAATTAGCATCATACCTTGAGGGGCTTTGTAGCACAGTGGAAAGGAGTAAAAAGACCTCCGTTCAAACCTCGGCTTTGCTACTTACTAGCTGTGTGACCTTGAGTGAGTCACTTAACCTCTCTGAGCCTCCCTTAGCACTGTGCTTTTCCATCTGAGAATGTCACATCCTACTTTGTTGTGTTACTTGTCTAGCACCGGTCTCCTCCACGCCCTCACCTCTGAGGGCAGCCGCTGTTTCTCTCTGTGCACTGCAGCATCCCTGGCACAGCAGGGGTCGGGACTCCGACTCCTGTTTTACTTCCGGTGCCTCTGCTGCTGGGCCCCTTCCCTGTTTGGATTTGGCAGGCAGGATTCAGTTCAGCCCTAAGAACTTAAGTGAGAACGTTTTCTTTTGCAAGGCGCTGCTCAAAAGGCCTCCGTTTGCATCCGACCCAGGCACGAACTGCACAGCTGTTCCTGTTTCCGGTTTGATTCGAGATTCAGTAAAGGATGCAGAGTTGAGAGAATGGGTTCAACTGAGTGGAGAAGCTATAAATTTTCTACTCCCGCAAGGGCTGGAGTGACTTCTATTAATACTCAGATATCAACATGCACAACACAGTCTATGTCTGTAGCCTTATGTGGCAGAGAAAAAGTGGGCGTGGGGGAGGAAACAGCTTATCTTTACGTGCAAGATTTTTAGGAAAAATAACCACCATAAATTTCCATCTCTCAAGGAGCTTACAGTCCGGTGGTAGAGAGAGACGACGGGTAAACCCGGTCTCCACCTTGCATCATGCATGATATTATGAGCGTGTGGGGTTACACAAGCATCTAAACCAGTCTGGGGGATCAGGGCATACATGAAAGAGGCAGACACAGTCCCTCAGTCCATCCCTTCCTTCTTCGTGCCCACCCCTATTGTATCTGCTTTCCTTTCTTTACACAAAACATCCGCTATGGCCCCTGCCCACCTTGCGCTCCTGAGCTCCTTTCTGTTAATCTCCCTGTCACGCTCCAGAGCCCTGGCCGCATGCTCCTCCTGGAGCATGCGCTTCCTGCCCCTGGGCCTTTGCGCAGGCCAGCCCTCCGCTGGCGTGTGCCTCCTCCGCCGCTCCGCCCACCGCAGCCTGTTTCGAAGTCCTGCTCACACTCGTTCGTTCATTCGTCCGGTAAGTCTCTCCGGAGGGTGCACGCGTTCCTGGGGAACCAGCCACAGCCCGTGTCCTCGAGCTGCTCGTGGCCACGGGGAGACCTATGGTGACAGCAGGAGGAATACGTGTGGTGGATGTAAGTCCGGGGGTGCCGTGAATCCAGGGAGGCCTGAGCTCAGGCTGGGACAGGGAGGATGCAGGGGAGGGCTGAGCTCCGGAAACAGGGCAGGGCAGTGGGATGCAACAGCCGCCACCTCTCACGGGGTCGAAATGTCGAGAAGGACGCAGAGGAGGGGGCATCTTAGTACCTCCCTCCCTACCAGACCTCTTACAGCCCTGCACGTTTCAATTCTCCCTAAGCACGCTCTAGCTGGCACTTGCAGTTAAGAGCCAGCGAGCATCAGTTTCGGTTCCGCTGAGACGTGCAGACGCAGTGGTGCTGTGGAAGTCTTAATTCTTTGAATAATCTTTGCTCAGGAGGGTCACATCTATTCTATCCTGCCCCCTCAAAACCCAAATCACAACCAAAAACAAAGTAAAAAATAAAAACCAAAATAACCACAAGTTGCCCCAGAGCACTGCTTTAACACTGCCTCCAAGGAGAAGCCTATCCAGCCCCGGCACACCCAGCATCCTGTCACACCCTAATGTATCCACTCCGTGACAGTTTCAATCCGTCTGTTTCTCTCCACAGCCACCGCCCTACCGGACCAGGTGACCATCCTCTCCCATCTGGATGATGGCAATAGCCTCCTTACTGGTCTCCCCAGTACCACCCTCGTATAAGCTACTCAACATCTCCAGCCTCAGTTGTCTCATCTATAAAATGGGCACACTGATACTCAGCTCGCACAGCTGAGAGGAGTGGGTGATATAATGGATGCAAAGCCCGGGGGTGCTTTCTCAATAGATGGCAGTTCTTTCCTCAGTCAGCCGGACTGGAGGGATTCTGTTTCTCCCATACTCTGTGGGTCCCGATGACAAGCAGACATCAGAGACCCCTGGCTGGCCCAGCCTCTCACCCTCACTCCCGGACCAAGGAGGGGAAAGTGCCTCTTGCCCTCTCCTGACGGCTCCTCCCACACAATAGGAGCTTCCTCAGCCTAACACCCCCAGCCCCTCTCCTCCTCCTCAGCTGCTCCTGTCCTGGGCCCCTGCATGGTGCCACACATTTATGAATGAATCTGAGAGACGAAATAGGCAAGCATAACTCAGCACCTTCTCTGGGTCTGGGGAGCCAGCCTGCCTGCGGGGAGCGTGCGTCCCCTCCGTGCTCTACCAGGAAGGGAGGGAAGGCTGCTCCCTGGTGCAGCGTTAGCAAGCCCACATGCTCCACGCTCCACGGTGGCTCTGATTAGTAATAACAGTGACATTCTCCTCTCCGGCTGCCTTCCTTTTGTCTTAACTCTCAGTTGGTGCAGAACCTAGGCTGGGCAAAGGAGTGCTATTAATCGGTCCCTCCCAACCCCCAACAAGAGAGTGGGGGAAAATCCTGTCTTGTGTTCCTGACTTGCTAATGGAGCTTCTCAGGGCTTGGTCCAGCCCAGTGCTGTGAGAGCCAATCAATAAGCAACTGAAAAATATTTACTGAGCTCCTGATACAACAGTGAAAGGAACTCGTCCCTGCCCAGTGTTTCCTACTACTTTCAAATGCCTAAAAAGCCATTCGAATGAAAGGTCTGTGCATTCCAAAGTGCCAGGTGCTGTGTTAAGTACACAGACACCACCTTGGTGGTCTGCGCCGCTGCTGGCATGGCAAGGCACCCCCTTGTCTTCAAGGATCTGGCCACTACTTTATGTCCTCCATCCACAAGCTTTTATTGTGCACCTGCTGGGTGCCAGGTGCCAAGGAAGGCACTGCAGGTAGGACAGTAAACCAGACAGATGATGTCCTTATACTCCTGAAGCTGACAGTCTGGTGGGGGACACAAAGAAAATCAAACAAAGGATGGCTGATCAGGGCGGGGGGTTTCAACTTAACGCAAGGTGGTCAGGGAAGGACTCTCTGAGGAGGGGCCATGTGACTCCTCAGTAATGAGAAGGTATCAGCCTTTGCAAGATCTGAGGGAAGAGGCTCTCAGTAACACAGTCCAATGGGTATTATTATTATTACTCCCCTTTTACAGATGAGGAAACTGAGGCCAGAGAAGTTAAAATACTTCCTCCATGGCTAAAGAGGTGTCTCTATTGGTGGTATCGGGATTCGAGTCTGGGTCAAGCATCTAAAACCCCAACTACTGCCAGCAAACCCACTCGCCCCAAGGTTCTAGCACTTTTTGAAAGAATCCTACCTCAATGAGCCTCAGCAAAGTGGCAGGCAGCATGCTCCCAAGGAGCTTCCAGTCTAATTTGGGAGAAAATATCTTCACATAGAAAACACTAATAACAGGCCAGGTCAGAAATTGAAATGCGTGTCTCGACATTAATGTAGAGGGTTCATACGATTTCAGATTTTCAAAACCCAGTGGGATTTGTTCTGGAACATGACAAAATGGTTACCAATTGTCTTAGGGAAGAGAAATCCATATAATATATTTATTTGTTAATTGGTTTATTTAATAAACACTTATGACTTGCCAGAAGTTGTCATAAATGCTTTTCAGATATTAATTCTTCTAAGCTTCATGACTCGTTTAATACTCATAATGGTCCTGGAAGTTAATACTGTCACTCACCCGACTATGCAGTTGAGAGAATCAAGGCAGAAGCAGGTCAGGTGACTTGCTCAGGACACACTCTGGAAAGTGGTGGAGCTGGAATCCGAACCTCCATCCCCGGGCTCTGGAACCTTCACTCTTAACCATAGACTGAATTGACAAGTATCATTTATACAACTGAATTTTTATATCCCACTACGTTTTGTCTCTTTGTCTCTTTCTTCTTCACCTGAGCCTGCTTTCAGGGTGAGACTGTGATTGTCTGATTTAAATGCAGAATCCATCCTTTCCCTTAAATTTGCTCCAGGGATCCATCAGGAGGCTCTGCGAAAAGCCAGACCACCATTCTCCAGGAGGCTGAAACCGACACCTATCCAGAGGTTCCTGTTACCTATCAGGGTCCCCCCGCCACACAGGCAGTTAGACACCACAACCAGAGGACAGAGGACAGAAGACAGTCACATCCACAGACTCTCCAGACCACAGGTGCAGGCTGGTGATGACAGGTGCCTTAGCTAGCTATGAAAACACACCCCATACAAGTAATCATCCAAACAGCGTGGCACGGATTGCCAGTCCTGGTCACTGGCTCTGTGCCCAGGAGTCTGCCTCATATGGACCACATCAAAGGCTCTCTTGCCATCTGCCCTCTTCTGGGTTTGGCACAGGGAGGTCAGGAGTGGAGTGAGACTGTTTACTCCCCTGGCTTCCCCGCTCCTGCCCCTTCGAGCCTAGAGGGGGAGTCCATTGGTACCCTAGGGGTCCTGCGCCATCCCTGTTGGTTCCCCAGACCAAAAAGTTTACACAAGATGACAGTTCCTTTATCAAAACTCTTCTCAGCCATGCGGTTGGCCCGTGCCCTCTGTTTCTTGTCATGACCCTATTTGATAGTGAGCTACTAGAATCCGCAGACAGTTCAACAGACCAGAACAGACAGCCTAGAAAGAAACCTGCTGCTAATCATGGGGTTTCCAGGATACACACCTTGAGGCCCGAGAGACAGAACTATGCAAATGGCATTCCCTGGAGTCGCCTGCGGTTTCATGGTTCTGCCTGCAAAGGTACATAGAACTTGGTACTGACACAGGTGATGCGGGAAAGAAAGGCAGAAGGGAAGGAAGAAAGATTCAGGAAACAGGATGGGAACACGACGGGGACCACTGGTTAAACACATCAAAGAAACCCACTTTGGACTTTTATCTTACTCTGAAACCTAAACAGGTTAGAGAGTGATAGTTTAGCATGAAATGTGGAACCATTAAAACAATGACGATTATAAACGTTGTTTTCTGAATTTGAATAATAGGGATAATAGTAACTACCTCATAGCATTGTGGTGGGGATTAAGAGAGATGATCCAAGTCAGGACAGTGCCTGGCACTTTGTTAAAAGAGGATTGAGGGAAGATTCCAGGTGAGAAACTTGCTCGAATCTAGCTACGCCCGGGGGAGGGGGGAAGGGCGAATTGGTAAGAAGGGGTGTGGCCCTTAGGGCATAATGTGGGGATTCCAGGAAAACTGATAACATGACAGAGAAGGAGAGCCCCTCCTACCACGTGGAACAGGAATGCCTGATGGGCTCAAGTCCCTCGATCTGTGGCCACCAGGGAATAATCATTCACAAGCACATCGTCTGCAGCAGCGGCAACTTTAGAAGCAGGAGGAGACTGGAGCTGTGCTCACGGTCATCAGGGTTTCACCCTGGGCTGAGCTCCCTTTATCTGGGATGTGCGGTTGAAAGAACCCTCCCCCAGCATCGAAGGCTGGGCCCCTCGCACACAGGGCACTCGGGACGGAGGGGTCGGAAGTCCCTGTGCCCTCCACCACAGGCAGCCTGAGCCTCTCGTTGTTGGAAACTTCCTCCTTAGACTGCGCTGAAACTGGCTTTCCTTCCCACTCTCCACTTTGGCATCCACCTACTGGGGGCCTCTGGTCACCAAACGCTCAAGGAAGAACAACACCCATCTTGTGCAATCTCTTCCAGAGAACGGAAAAGTGGGAACCCTGCCCGGCTCGTTTCGCGATACCAGCGTAACCTTGATACCAAAGCCTGAGAAGTGAGCACAAGAAAGAAAATCCCCAGTGACTCTCACTCATGAACTCATGATATTGAAATGCTAAACAAGAAGGTTATTACATATAATCTGCCAATAAAGATGCTGCAGGATGACTCAAACTGGGTTTATTCCAGATATGCAAAAATCAATGTCAGGCTTCATGTTAACAGATTGAAAAAGAAAAATCATGTGACCATCTGGCAGATGCAGGAAAAGCATCTGTTAAAAGTCTACTTCCATTTATGACTAAAAAGGAAAGAAACACTCAGCAAACTGGGAATAGAAAGGAACTTCTTTAATCTGATAGACAGTGTTACCAAAAATCTAGAGTAAACATTCCACCTAATCATCCAGGGGACAGCTCCTCCACAAGACTGGCAAAGACAAGATGCCCACTACACTTGTTCAACTCATCATTCTACTGAGGCCTTAGCAAGGTGGTAAGGCAAGAAAAAAAAAAAGAAGGAACAAAAGGATTAGAAAGGAAGAAACAAAACAGTTATTTGCACCTCCTACAATTGTATACACAATGTTTTCAAAATAATCTACTTTTTTTTTTTTTGGAGACAGAGTCTTACTCTGTTGCCCAGCCCAGAGTGCCGTGGCACCAGTCTAGTTCACAGCAACCTCAAACTCCTGGGCTCAAGCAATCCTCCTGCCTCAGCCTCCCAAGTAGCTGGGACCACAGCTGCACTCCACCACATCCGGCTAATTTTTTCTATTTTTAGTAGAGACGGGATCTCGCTCTTGCTCAGGCTGGTCTCCAACTTCTGAGCTCAAGCGATCCTCCCGCCTTGGCCTCCCAGAGTGCTAGGATTACAGGTGTGAGCCACCGCACCTGGCCCAAAATAATCTACAAATACATTTTTTTAACTAGTAAGAGAGTTTATCAAGATTTCTGGATATAAAATCACCATGCAAAATGCAAACATATTTCTCTAACAGCTAACCAACAGAATATTAACTTATATATATATATTCCATGTACAATAGCATACAAAATATTAAATAACTAGAGATAGATCTAACAAAAGATGTGTAAAACCACCAAGGGATAATGAAGAAACCATCCCAAGAGATGTTAAAAATGTTAAAAATAGCCTAAATAATGAAGAGAGATACCATGTTCATGGAAGACTAAATAATACACTTTCCACCCTCTAAAGGGCAACAGATAGATCCGTATTACAGCTGGGATTCAGAAATCAGAGCAATCTGGGTATATATTCCACTTCTTGCTGCTTCTAAACTCTGTGACTCTGGGCATTCCACCAACCTCTCTGAACTGTTTCCTCACCTGTAAAGCAGGGGTAATGATTCCTGCCTAGGAGTCAATGGATACGAAAGCATTTTTGTATAGATACAGGACATTCTTTTGACCAGTATTATTGACTCTTGTTGGTTGGAGCATGGTAAAAAAGTTCTACTTCTCAGATTAGGCTGGCTGTGTGTCATCAAAGTTATTGCTGAGTGTTTATTCTGTTATAACATTTCCTCATTCGGTCCTCACAGCAACCTATGAGCTGGATGCTATATTAGCCCCCTTTTGCAGATAAGAAAGCTGAGACTCAATTAAGCAACTTGTCATTCATATATTCATTTATTCAGTGGACATTCATGAACGCCTTCTGTGTGAATAAGACAGACATGGTCCTTGCTCTGTTGGAGCGATGTTCTAGTTGGGAAGAGAGCCAAAAATCATACCTCAAGTAACAAGCTGGCAGAACTAAGATTCGAACTCAGGACGGTTGGACACCAGCATTCGTGCCTTTCACTACTCCCTGGAGGCATCTTCTTCAACCTTTTCTGCTCCTTCCTCACTTTTAGGATGTGGTGGTTTCTAACACATTCTGCTGGCGGCAGCAAGTTTCAGCGGCCTTGCCGTCCACGCTGCCGCACAAACTGAGAGCTGCCAGCTTCACTCCCAGCCCGTGTGGTCCCCCTGCGTCACCACTGGAGAATTACAGCAGGGAGGATGAATTCGTACAGAGGCGAGGCCTCCCTGCCCCCTCCAACAGCATCAGAGGCATTGTTTCCACAGAGTGTGCATCTGAGTCCTCTGCCACCATTAACGCAGAAGTGAGTCGCTTATAAATAAGATACGGGAGCTTCATTATAATTACATCCCAAGATTCAGAAATGCTCAGCGTCACTGTGAAAGGGAGGGCAGCAGGTGACTGGGGCTTGAATGATCTTCTGCCAGGTACATCTTTCAGATAAAATGTCTCGGATCGGGAGCAATTACAGATAACGCCAGGCCTGAATGCTAATGAGAATTACGTACAATTGCATATAATTCTTAGCCATTTATGCTCTGTTTTTTTCCTTCTTTTCCCTGCTTTTCCATCTTGGCATTAATCCTGAGAAACAGACACTGGCAGATACAATTAATGGCCATATGGTAGATGAGGAAAGTGATGCCCCAAGGTCATTCAACAACAAAGGCCGGAGCTGGGGTTCCAATCCTCAACTTTTTTTACTCCACCATTCTGTCTTTCAGGGGGAAACAAACCCCCCTTCCTAGATTCAGAAAACACCTGCTTGAAAACTTTCCCAAATCCATGCCCCTCAGAACCAAGCCAGAGCGCCAAGTTCAACCTGCATTGTGAGGGGGCAAGCTTTGCCACAACAGTGATAATCACGGTGACGCCCAGTATTTGCTGAGCACCTAGAAGAACATCAGAAGTTTATATACAGTCCACACTGACATTTCCAGTTTTAAGCCATTTAAAGCTGTGACTGGCTGGGCGCGGTGGCTCATGCCTGTAATCTTAGCACTCCGGGAGGCCGAGGCGGGAGGATCGCTTGAGGTCAGGAGTTTGAGACCAGCCTGAGCAAGAGCGAGACCCTGCCTCTATTAAAAAAAAAAAGTGGAAAGAAATTAGCTGGTCAACTAAAAATATATAGAAAAAATTAGCCGGGCATGGTGGCACATGCCTGTAGTCCCAGCTACTCGGGAGGCTGAGACAGGAGGATCGCTTGAGCCCAGGAGTTTGAGGTTGCTGTAAGCTAGGCTGACGCCACGGCACTCTAGCCCAGGCAACACAGTGAGACTCTGTCTCAAAAAAATATAAATAAATAAAAATAAAGCTGTGACTGCAGTAAGCCTTCTGGGGCACACCTTCTCTCTAACCAGACCTACTCCTACTTTATGGACGAGAAAGCAAGAGGCTTGCAGAGGCTGGGCAGCTTGCAGCCAGTATCCAAGCTGGGCTTGTTTGACCTTAATAGCAACAATAATAACCACTAACACTTAAATAGCACTTTTATGTATCACATGGCGCCACTGGAGTGCTTTTATGCACATGAACACAACTCCTCAACCCAGTGAGGAAGGTGCCATGAATACTCCCATTCTAAAAATGGGGAAACCGAGGAACACAGAAAGTGGAGCAATATTCCCAAGGCCACAAAGCTCGTGAGGGATAGTGCTGGCATTTGCACCTAGACAGGACAGTTCCAGAATCAATATTCTTGATCTCTTTGCTATGCTTTGTCTTTGCTATGCAAAGGCCACACTGTGTCTACCAGGCAGTCCTGGACTGTGAAGAGGAAAGTGTGAACACAGAATGCTGAGACAGTCCAAGGGGAGGCAGTCCAAGTTCCTTCTCTCTCAGACACTCGGCTGAGGGCCAGGAGGGACCACTCCCAGCTCAGGATTGCCCAAACCCCTCTAGAGTACAGGGTCCCTCGGCAGGCAGCTCTGGTCTCCACCCGGTTCTGAAATCACAGACAAGCACCTCCAGCCATCTCCCGCCTTTGCAAGGCTTTGTCACACTTGAAAATAGTACCAGGCATTCCCTGCCCTTCTGCACAGACTCACCCCCCACCAGGGGGAATGCCCCTTGAGACAGCCAGGCAGCCTGTGTGTGACGGTCCAGCGAGCCCTAAATCATGTTAGGTTAGTTCCATGGGGGCATCAGAGATTCCCCTCAGCAGGAGGCCTCCTGAAGCACAGCCATGTGAGAGAAATGCAGGGGCACTGGGGACCCTGTGGCCTGGCGTTCCTCTATTCTTTATCTTTGGTGCTGCCAGCCATGAGCACAGAAGGACCTAAGGCCCCATCTACCGCCTGAGCTTCACTGATAATCTAGAAGGAGTCAGGCAAGATCGATGTTCAAATTCCAATTCTGCTACAGACCAGCTGGGCAACCTCAAGCAAGTTACATAACCTCTCTGAGCCGCAGAAGACTACTTGTTCAACGAGGCTAGTAATACTACTACTTACCTTGCAAGGCTGCTGTGAGTATTAAATGCGATAATGCATAAAGATGCTCCGGTGTGTCCACTCTCTGTCTCTCCCAGTCTCTGGCTTGCTCCTGGCTGCTTCCAGGATAAAAGCCAAGAGTCGAGCTCAAGACCCTCCCTATCAGACCCCCAATGCCCCTCTCCTCACGCTCTGAGACACTCTCCATCTACACTCCTGTCACAGGGGCCTCCGGCTCCCCTCCCCACATCACAGAAGGAGTTCTCCAAGCACTTCCAGCCTGGAAACCTTGCTTACACAGGACTCCCAGCCTGTCCCCGCCTGTCGGCTTGGGTCTGAGGTGGGAGCCCTCTGTCGGAGGACGCGATCCCGCCTGGAGAATCTCTGCACTCCCAGCTCCCAGGGAGCGGACGACGCAGGGAGAGGAGTGCATTAGTTGATGAGCGCTGGGCTCCCCTTGGCGGGTTGGGGAGGAATCACCCAGGGAAGAAAGGGTGGCTTTCTTGAAGAGCCGCTGTGTTCTAGCACCTGCTCCTGGCTTCCTGGGCTCCGTCCAGAAAAACCGAGAGCAACTTCCAGAATTTGGCCCCTGAAAGAGCAGCCCCGATGCGCTTCTGCCACCAGAATCCACTTCCTGGCCGTAATAACCCATTTTCCCAAGGGATCCTTTCTCAGCATGATGAGGAGGAGCTGAGCCTCCCGCCTTCCCCACTCCCGGAGCCCGGGGCTCCCCCAAGTGTGGTCAAGAGGTTTGAGTCAACCTGACTCAGGCTCAAAACCCTGGCTCTCCTCTTACCTAGCTGGTGCTCCTGCGCACAACTTTGCCTCTCCAGGCCTCAGTCTCCTCCTCTGTACAATGGGTTTAACACCACCCGGCTCGTGGAGTTACAGAGAGACTTGAGAGAGATAATGGATGTCCAGCGCCTGGCACGGAGAACACACTCAACAGATGGGCTGGGTCCACCGTTAGCATCAAACTCAGACCCGGCGGGGCTCAGGG
Source organism: Indri indri (assembly GCA_004363605.1). Lineage (NCBI taxonomy): Eukaryota > Metazoa > Chordata > Mammalia > Primates > Indriidae > Indri > Indri indri. The sequence goes on from RJWJ010002493.1 coordinate 26,572, forward strand.
AGAACTGGAGGCTCGCCCTCTCGGCGTCGGAGCCCAGAGGCAGAGGCTGGGAGCGCGCACCCCGCCAACCCCGGGAAGCCACAGGTGTCTGCGCGTCGGGGCGCTGGGGCCCTGGAATGAGCTGCGCCCCGCCACCCTGCCCAGGCCGCCCGCCGTCGCGAGGGTCCCCAAGCGCGCCCACCTGCAGCCGGCAGCTCCGGGGGTCTCGGCCGCCCGGCGGGGATGCGGATCCACGCCTGGCCAGCGCGCAGCCTCGCCCCGCCGCCGCGGCCCGCCCGCGCCCGCGCCCCGCCAGCGCCCCGCCAGCGCTCCGCTCCGACTCACCGGCGCCGGCTCCGGCGAAAGTTTGGTGGCGCGGCGACGCGGCAGCCAGGCAGCCTCGCTGCTGGGTGTGCGGCGTGGGCAGCGGCGCGGGCGGCGGAGGCGGGGCGCGGGAGGAGGAGCCGCGCCGAGGGGGCAGCGAGGGCGGCCACCAGCGCCCCTGCCCCGCGCTCCTGGGGCCGCCCCCACGCCGGAGGGGGGTGGCGCCAGGGGCGCTCCTCTCGCTCGGGCGCCTTCCCCCGCCTCCCGCCCCAGGCTTGGAGCTGCTCCCGCCGGGCACTCCAGCCTCGGGCTCTGCGATGTGGGGCGGCTCTTTGGGTTAGCAAAGAGGTGACAGAACCTTGGCGAGACATCATCACCACCGCCGCCGCCACCACCACTGTGTACGCAACCGAGGGCGCACAGACAGACAGACAGAGGTCAAGAAGGCAGAGGCAGAAATAGCAAAGTCAATGACAGATGAACCGATAAAGACAGACAGTGACACCCACAGCCCTCATCCCTAGAGACGCCAAAGTGGGAAAAGACGGAGTCAGGCAGAGATAGAATAAGATTGACAGGTAGGGACCCTACCCCTAGAGGCTTCCTGAGGAACTGTAGAGACGCCCGGATCTGGAGCCTCTCCCTGATGAATGAGCTCGAATTTCAAAGTAGGACGTGTTTCAGAAGCATCCTCTGCCACCTGGAGCACAGAGGCGGGGTGGGGATCTTCTGCAGGTCCCCGGGAATTTCTGGCCCCTGGCTCTGGGAGCTTGAGGATTTTTACTGGCTGCCTTTCCGGAGCTGGAGAGAGGGGTGAAATTTTCCCCCCCCCCCCACCCCACCACAGCGCCAGGAATACTCCATTTGAACCTCTAAACCGTTACGGCTTCAGGTCTTACCTCCGCGCTTCAGGAGAGACACCCAGACTCAGAGAGAGAAAAGGGTGTTGGAGAAGGCGGAAAGTGGTGGGTTGGGGTGGGGGAGTGGGGCATCATAGGGGTATTTTAGCGTCCTTCCAGGAAGGGGCAATTCCTCAAGCAGTGGCTGTGGGATTGCACGGAGCTGGGTGTGAGGCCCAGTTTTGCAGGCTGTGCAAGGTGGGTGAGCAATCCGCTTGCCTGATGTCGGGGTCTGTAAAATGGGGGTTGATAAAGACACTGGCATTGTGCCATGTGCTCTTCTGAGTGTCACAGTTGCTTACTCACTTAAACCTCACAACAATAATAGCCACTGAGTAAATAGGAACTGTTATTATCCCTATTCGCAGATGAGAAAACTGAGGCACATAGAGTTTGAATAACTTGTACAAGGTCACATACGGGAGAAATGAGCACCCACCCTATGCGACCTGGCCCCAAGGTCCAAGGTCATGCTATAATCTTCATCTCAAAAGGGCTGTTGGAAGGTTTCATGATGTCATTTATGGAAAGGATTTAGTAAGTGCTCCATAATTGGTAGCTCATAGATCACTGAACCCATCTGCAAGGTGGGGACTAACGGGCTGATAGTGTTGTCCAAAGGTATGAGACTCCGGATTTAGGATAACTGGCAGGCCATATTACTATCCTGGGTGCCAACTCTGTTACAAATTAGAGAGGCAAGGGGTTCCCCATTTGCTTCTCTGACCAGCCCCTTGTACATTAGCGGGTGACCCCACAAACAAGACCCCCCCGAATCCACATAAGCCTTCTCCCATGCCCCGGTGATTCTGCGGGGCCTCTGTGTCTTACACTTCACCAGACTGATGCACCCTTTGGAACTGAGTTCCTTCTCAGCTGGACCTGCTACTCAGGGTAACAACTGTTATAAACTCTAAAGGAAATCTGTGTTCTCCCTCTACAGCTGGGGGGCTTACAGGACTGAGAGGGGAAAAAAGCCTTGGAAATGATTGGATCCACTTCCATGCACCCCCTCCCTCCTTTCTGCAGTTCAGCAAAGGCTTCATTACTTGGAATTCCTCTCCAAAGTTTCACTTCCGGGGCTGGTTTTTAGGCCTGCTAAACCCATAGTGATCAGCACTTTTGGGAAAATCAGCATTTTAGAAACAGCATGTCAGATATTATTTGAGGTCCCTGGTGACCATGGTATACATTGTTTTGTTGCAGCATTTGAAACTGATATATCATGAGGTAACCCAGGCCATATGGTGGGAGTACTGGGGAGCAGGAGGGACAACCAACTTACTAACAATATGCAGGCAGCACGAAAAAAATATAAGAGCTGGCCCTTGTGTCATGCTTACTGCACACCAGGCCCTATTCCGAGAGCTTTACACAATGTGATGCCCCGCTCCTCACGGCAATTCCACGCTGTTGTCACGCTATTTTGCAGATGAGAAAATGGAGGCACGAAATGATGAATGAACTTGCTCAGAGTGTACAGCTCGTAAGTCATTCCAAGATCAGACAGGAGGCTGCAGAACCAGGTCTGGCACCTGGATCAGTTGGGCTCCACAGCCCTGCTTCTACTTCGGTGCTTTATGGAAGAAAGCCAGAACAGGGACCACCGGAGTTCCCAAGTAGAGATTGGAAGCAAGGAGAAAAAAGAAGTAGAATAAAAATATCTGCTCTGTGACTGGTTAGCTCTATGTTTACTTTGCTTCTCTGAGCCTCAGTTTCCTTATCTGTATGTAAAATTAGAATAATAATGCTTATGTCACATCCAGGATTTTAATGATGATTCTTTTGGTTGCAGGTAGCATAAACTCAATTATAACCAACTTCGGTGAAAAGGGGCTCTTGAACTGAAAAGTTTAGGAGGCAAGTCTCAATTCAAACACAACCCATTACGGTGGCTCAAAGGCAGTTGCCGTGAGTTTGTCTCTTGACTCTGTTTTCTCTTGTTTTAGTTTTATTACAGCCTGGGTCTTTCCCCAGGGAGGTGGAAATGGCTGATCAAGCAATCTCAAAGCAAAGAGATCACCTCCTTACCAATAGTGCCAGCAAAAATCCCAGGGTTGACTCCAATTGGCTTGGCCAGGATCACATGCCCCATCCTGAAACCATTCTGGTTGCTGTGATTGGCCAAGCCTGAGTCACATGTCTACACCTGGAGTCAGGAAGTGAGTTCAGCCTCTCCTAAGCCACTGGGACTAGAAGTGGGTGAGAGATGGTTTCCTAAAAGAAAATCAAGGTGCTATTAGCAGAATAATAGGTCATTGGTGCTGGACAGGCAAGAACACAGGTGTCCCCTCCCTCACAGAGCTGTTGTTAGGATTACAGAAGCTCATGTGTGCAAAGTGCTCAGCACAGTGCTTTGCCCCGGTAGCTGCTCAGTAACTGACTCCTCTCCTTTCTTGCCTCCTCTGGAAAATAGGAATCATCACTCACCACATCCCAGCCAACTGCCTCCTTGTTTACGAGGGGAACCTGAGGCAGACCTAGAGAGGAGAAGGGACTTGCCCAAGGTGCCCCAGCTAATTAGCCACAGAACCCATGTCCCCTGACTCTGAAACAAATCCCAGTTAATGTCTTTGTGGATAACTTCAAACCCCCCACTAACCAAGGGAGTTATCTTTACATTTGCTCAGGGTGGAAGGGAAAATGCAAAGCCTTTAAGACCCAGGGGAAATGCGTGCCACTATGTTGGGCTCCAGGCTGTGCATCAAGCTGTGAACTGGGAGAGCTGGGCAGAGTGCCCAGTCCAGGTCCCCACACACCACGTCATAAAGGCAGCCTCTCCTCTGGGGACTGGGCACTCTGGTGCTGAGAGATGCAAATGGTCTTTTTTTCCTGTCGCTGCCCAAAGTAGGCAGGATGGCTCTTTCCTTGATTTATTTCCTGTGCACTCTGTAAGAACAGAAGTGTATGCACATCACGGAAAGCACCAAGCTATGCATAACGATGCTCATCGCAGGATTGTGTATAATAGGAAAAGATTGAAAATAGTCCGAATGTCTAACTACAGGGGATTGGTTAAATAACTGTGGTACGTTGATGGCATGGACTACTAACTAGTGGTTAAGATCATATAAAAGAATATATAATTATGTGAAAACTGATCACAGTATAAATGAGAGGTTAAAAGAGCAAGTTATAAAAGACTAAGTATGTATGAACTCATTTTGTGAAAAAGTGTTCTTATTTGTATATAAGAGCTTAAAGTAGCTGTATCAGAGATAGTGGCAAGGAGTAAAATTTGTGGGTGCTTTTGGTTTTCACTTGTTTATACTTATCTGTGTTTCTAACATTTCTTTAGTAAATTGGTATTACTTTGGTAATTAGAAAAAATGACCAATAATTCTTATAAAAGGATTTGCATTTGGTTTCCATTTAGAAAAGCACTTTCATTTATTAAAAGATCACAACCAGAAGTGAGATTAAATTGATCTCTTTCTCTCTCTGGCTGAAAGCAGCAGCAGCCGCTGCAGAGCACTGCAGTGAAAGAAAGCTTTACTGGGAGGCTGTACCCATTTGCTGTGTGGCCTTGGACAAGTCACTCAGTGTCTCTGGGACTCTGTTGCCACATACATGGTATGAAGTGTTTGGTTTCATCGTCTCTGGAGTTCTTTCCAGGGCCAAAATTTTCCATATGGGTAAGGTCTTCGACCTTCCATGAATGTTCATATATGGGGCAGGAGAATATGCAATGGCCGAGAAATGTGTTCAGCATAGATTATTTTTGTCTGTCCACCCGGTGAGCTGCTGAAAGCTCTGCTCAGCTTCTCTACCTCTTAGCATTTGCTTTCTTCTCAGCTTCGCAATCTCTCCATCTCGTTGCTGATGAATTGGCGAATTCATGGAAATGAGCACATAGAGTGTCAGGCCCACCTTACGCATTTCTCTCCATGCTGAGATCTTGACCCCTCAAGCCCCAGCTTCCTGAATAGCTCTCCGATGCCTTCTAACAGATGTTTATTTTCTTTTTAGCAATTTTATCCAGGTTTTCTAGTTGTTTATTGAGAATATTGATCTCTACAAGCTAATTTTTCATAGACAAAAGCAAAAGTCCCCTCATGTGATATTAAGTGAAAATGGCTGATTATAAAATGATATGTGTCCATTTCTATGCAAAACACATATATGTGTTTATACAGAAGAAACAGAGAAAGAGTAAAAGCTGTATGCAGCAGTTATTTCTGGCTAGGCTTTCTTTTTAAAAAATGTTTATCTATATTTTCCAACATTTATGTAATAGACACTAAGAATGTCCATACTGGGGTTGACCTTTGAGGTAATTTATACCCATCTTACAAATGGGGAAACTGAGGTCAAGAACATTCGATTTCAGTTGAATAATTAGTGGAGGCTTGCTGTGGGCAGAGAGGCATGCTGTGGACCATGAAGCATCCAAAGAAACATAATACCTCGTAACTTAATTCTATCTCAAGAGTCTCCAACTTGTGCTAGACTTTGGGACATGAGGAAAAAGGTATCTGCCCTCAAGATAGTCTATTTAAAGGGAAAGATATGCAAATAAGCCATCATAAGTATGACACGATAAATGCTAAAATAATGATGTGAAAAGACTGTGGTTTGCCTCCTCTCCACCATTCTCCCAATATCCAACTAAAAGATTATATTTCCCAGCCCCCTTAAAGCAAGGTGTGGCCATGTGACTAAATTCTGGCCAATGAGATGTAAAGGAAAATGTGGGGACTTCTGGGAAGTCTTTTTAAAGGGAACAAGCAAATTCTCCTTTCCTTTTTTCTGCTGCTTGGAATGTAGATGTAATGGCTGGAGCTTTAGTAGCCATTCTGAGTGATAGTGTCACCTTGGGCAGGAACCACATACTGGGATGGTGGAACAGCAAGATAAAATAGCCTCAGTCACTGACACCATGGAGATGCTAGATCAGCCCTGGGTTGTCTATCTCCATGTCTCTTTTACATGAGAAAGAAAGAAATATCTCTCTTGTTTATGCAACTACTATTTTGGATTTTCTCTCACATGCAGATAAACCCAACCCTAACTTTTATGAATCCTAAGAATGGAACAAAAGGGTGAATGGAAGGAAAAATGAACATCTTCCACTCCTGGGCAGCAAGAAAATGAGAGGAGGTGTGAAGAGTTCACCGGTGAGACAGGCAGGGATTAAGAAGGAAGAGGGTTTCAGGCAGAGTGGGACCATGCAGGGAGTATGGGCACACGGCTGTAAAAGGGAACATAGGTATTGCATAAAATAGCCTGGATTCAAATTCCATCATGATCTTTAGCAAGGCACTTCACTACTCTACACATCAGTTTCTCCATCTGTAAAATGGAGACAATAATGCATTAACTTCATTAGGTTGTATTGAGGATCAGGTGAGTTAATACATATAAAGTGCTTAGAACAATATCTGGCAAAGGGGGAGTACTTAGTAAATGTTAACTGTTATGTGCTTATCTACAAAACTGGAAGTTCACAGTCCTACCTTATAGGTGGCCAAGTGTGTGTAACACAGCACAGGGCTTTATAACAGCGGGTACTCCACCATGCAGCATTCTTTCTCTCTTTTCCCTCAAGGAGCTTACAATTAATATTTAACAAATCCCCACCAAGCCCCTACTCTGTGCCAGGCCCTGGGCCAGGAGGTTGCTGATTCCAGGAAAAATCAGACCTTATCCCTGCCCTCAAGTTTACAATCTCAAGAAGAGAAAAGGAAAATAAATAAGCATAATACAGTGTGCAAAGCAGGGCTGTGGTCTAGTTTCAGTCCATGAACTGAGGTAAGCAAGAAAGGCAGCTATTTCTTGGTGTGTGAATTCAGTCTCTGCTATTATCTCTCATTATATCTGGCAAAACGATCTTAGGCAACTCGAGTTTTTCCTGTTTCTCTGGATGGCACTTATTGAGCCTCAAGAGAAGTTGACTGAGAGAGGTACAAGTAGGGAAGGGACAAAAGACGAGGCCACAGATGTAAGCGAGGGTGAGATCTGACAGCCCTGTACGCCAAAGGGGAGGTTCTGCAGAGTTGAGATCAGATTTGGACTTCAAGGAAAATCACTCTGGAAGGAGGGGGATGGGGGTACGCAGCCTGAACCAGGGCAGGGGCAATGGGGAGTGGGGTCGGGAGAAGGACTTCCAGGCATGCTTAGGAGGAAGACTTTGGTAACCGGCAATATTGGGGCACGGGGGAGAAGAAATATTTAAGGAGACTCTTGGGTTTTTGTCTTTCATGTCGAGGTGGAGTCGTTTATGAGAAAACGATTGCAGGGTGCGCATTTATAAGCGTTGTAATGGTTGGCCAGCTGTTGTTTATGCCTGTTGTGCTCCTGCTTCCCCTTTCTCTTTGCACAGAACTCTTGTCTTTTTTAATGGAGAATCACTCCTTCCTGCCCTCAGGCCACGCAGCTAAAAGCGATGATTACTTCATCACTGCGCTGCAGGACATGTGACCCAGGTCTGGCCAATCAGTGCGTTTCAGATTTCTGGTCACAGTGATTGGTTCATGGATTGGCACATGACTGAGAGTTAGCCAATGAGGGTTAGCCCTGGAACTATCCTGGGAAACCGCTGGGCGGGGAAAGTCTGTTTTCTACTGGGGTGGCTGAGCTGGTGGAATGTAAGTCTGGAGCTGCTGGGTGGCCACCTTTGTCACCAAGTGGAGGCGAGCCTGCCTGAGAATGAAGTCAGCACTTGAGTAAACAGAATCAGAAGAAAGAGAGAACTGCCTGCCCGATGATACTGCTTGGGGTCCTAACCTGGGCTTTTCATCTTTGTGAGCCAATGGATTGTCTTCTGAGAGTAGTCCTGTTTGAATTGGGCGTTTTGTCACTTTTAGCTGAAAGTGTTAATGACTGTAGGCTCCATTAAAAAGGTTTTATATGAGTACAAAGCTTCGTTCAGGATGATGAAAAAGTTCTGGAAATGGATGGTGGGTGATGGTTGCACAACGTTGTGAATGCACCTAATGTCACTAAATTGTACATGCCTGGGCAACATAGTGACCCCCTGTCTCTGCAAAAATTAAAAAATAAAAAAATCAGGAGGCGTGGTGGTACACACCTGTGGTCCTAGTTACTTAGGAGGAAGAGGCAGGAGGATCGCTTGAGCCTAGGAATTTGGGGTTACAGTGAGCTATGATCTTGCCACTACACTCCAGCCTGGGTGACAGAGCAAGACTCTTTCTCAAAAAAAAAAAAAAAAACAACAAAGTTTAAATGGTAAATTTTATGTTATGTGTATTTTCCCACAATTTTTTAAAATGAAAAAGAAAAGCCTTATAAACATACTAAGAGAGACACTTTAGGGAAAGGAAACATAAAATGGCTTCCTGGAGGATGTGCATTTTGAGATGGAGCTTGATACCCGAACAAGATGTGGTTTGAAGAGGAGGAAGTGTTTCAGGTGGAGGAAACAGCACAAGCGAACCCTTGGAGGGGAAAGTTCAGGGAATGGTGAGTAATCAGGTTGGCCTGACCAGACTGGGGAATTGTGGTTGACAAGTCTGCAAGAGAGATTGGGGGTCAGATCAGGAGGGCCTTGAATGCCAGGGTGAGTTTGGATTAACCCATCTAATGACCCTATTGAGTAGAACAGGCACTGGAAGTTCCAGGGCTGTTTGGGAAAACTCCATGTGGAATTTAAGAAATGGCTTCTGGGGTTGTCTTTCCTGGAGCCAACTGCCATCACTTTTGGTCCCAAAAGAGCTGGATGGATGGTGAGCTCTGGGACAAGTAGATTGTCCCAGTAATACAGAGCGGTAATGTCCCTCCCTTCCCTAGTCCCAAATCATATAGCCTTCCTAGGCTGGGACATCTAGAGGTCTTAGCCAAAAAGAACTGAGACCCTTCCCTTTGCAACCCATTCCCTGCACAACAGGGCAAGGGCCCCTTTTGATGCACATCAGGTCGCTCTTACTGAAAAGTCTCCAAAGGCTTCTCATTCTACTTGGAAGTAAGTCTGCACATCTCCCTGTGGCCTACAGGGCTCCACATCATCTGACCCCTGCATCTGCCTCTGTCCTTAACTCCCGTCCCTCTTCCCTGGGCAGTCCTACAGCCCTTTGCTGCCCTGCAAACACAATAAGCTTTTATCTTGTCTTTGGCCTTTGCTCTTGCTGTTCTCTGTCCCTGGCACACTTGTGCCCCAGATCTTGGCACAGACACCTCATTATCAATCTTTACTCACTTGTGGCTCATTGGAGAAGATGTTTCTGGGTAAAGTATGCTCTTGGCTATCACTTGGCCTTCTTACTTCTCACTGCTACAATGGTCTTTTCCCTTGTTTACTTGTTCATTGTGTCTCAGCTTCCACTGGAATGTGAGCGATGAGGGCAGGGACTCTATCTCATTCCACACTGTATCCCCAGCAGTGACTTACCCATGGTAGGTGCTCAATAAATGGTAATTGAATGAATTATTTACACAGGCAAGGTCCTTAGAGGCAATTGTGCGAAAGCTGAGCCTGACGAAGGGAAGGAAGTTATCAAGGTCGTCCTGAAAATCAGTGTCAGAGACAGACCTATACCCGAGGACTCCTGGCTCCAAGGTCAGTTTGTTTTCTGTAATTCTCTTCCACCCTTTTCTGCCAAGGGGGCTGCCAGGCTTCAGTGATTTTCCCCTCTGATGTATCCCAGGGAAGAAAGAGCAGTGAACTGGAAGCCAGGAAACTTGGAGGCTCGTTCTAGCTCTGCCATCCACACACCCTCTCCTTGAGGGCAGAGGGCATCACCAGTATCTAATACAGTTGGTGCTCAGAAAAGGTTTGTTGAATGAGTAAGTTTTTGCTTGCATGAAGATAACGGGTGTCAACACTGGGTAGTGGTTAGGAGCTCAGAATGTGGGCTAGGAAGACCTGAATTCAAATCCTGGCTCTGCCACTTCCTAGTTGCTCTACACTTGATCACACACAAGGCATGTACTCAGCATCCTGTGTGTAGCTTCTGTGCAAGATGGTCCTCAATGCCCTTCACCTGTATGTTCTTGTGTAGCCCACATTGAATTGGGGCTGACCTCTATGACCAATGGAATACTGGAGAAGTGTCAGTGTATGACTTCTGGATCTAAATCATAAAAGACAGTGTAGCTTCTACCTTGGTTTCTCACATCACCCATTGTGGTAAGCCAGCTGCCATGTCAGGAGGACACTCAAGCAGCTCTGCGGAGAGGCTTATTTGGAGAGGAACCGATGCCTCCCACCAACAGCCAGCATCACGGGGGCATGTGTGTGAGCCACTTGGAATTGGATCCTTCAGCCAAGTCCAGCCTTCAGATGACTAAAGACCAGCTTAATTAAAGACCACAGGCTAGAATTGCCCAGCTAAGCTGATATCCTGACCTACTGAAACTATGAGAGATAATAAATTATTATTGTTTTAAGTCACTACATGTTGGGATGATTCATTATGCAGCAGTAGGTAACAAATACATCATCCTCATATTTATTACTGATTTTTATTGAGAGCTTACTATTAATATGTGGTTTTTCATTTAACCCTTCTAATAATGCTATGAGATAGGTACTCTAATTACCCCCATTTTACAGATAAGGAAACTGAGATTCAGAACAGTGAAGTCTCTCCCTGCAGCGTACCTAATCTTAAGGGCTTTATGGTCAACCTGAGAATCAGAAATTCAAATACCTATAACCCCAGGCAAAATACGGCTCTGGGATCCCAGGAAAGCGAGAGGAATTTTGGATTCTGGCTTCCAGTAGTTGGGCCTCATAGGTTGGGATGGTGGAGAGAACACTCCAAAGACAGCAAACACCTCTCCTGCCCTTAAATACCTGATTAATCAAGGAGAGAAAGCTCAGATGCTTCTGAATAATGTGTGGTATTTCTCTACAGAGAAACACACAAGCCTATACAGTAGCGATGAAAAGTAACAACCCTTCATAAGGGCTTGGTATTTTGCACTTACAAAGCCTTACACATCCCTAATTCCATGGAATCCCACCTGCCAGGTAAGTATGGCCATGCACATCTTACAGATGGGGACATTGAGGCTGGAGACGTGATTCTCACAGAGTCATGCAGCCTGTAAGTGGCGGAACACAGATAGAACCCAGCAACTGGGTGTTTTTACAAGAACTAAGAGGATGATGGGAGGCAGGTAGGTTTCCTCCAAGGGGGATTCCAGGAAGAGATGAGTGGGAAACAGAGTTCCAAAATGGAGAGGTGGCTTGCTGGAGAGAATGGTGCATGGGAGGGTCTGAAAGGGGCAGAGTGAGTCCCTAGGAGGCTCCCAGGGTGTGCAGGGGCAAAGGGGGAATAGAAAGCTGGAATAGAAAGAGTGAGCAAGTATGGGTGTGCGGAAGAGGTTTGGCTTAAGGAATGTGAGTGTTAGAATTGCAGCTGCAGGGTGTGTGTGGAATGAGAAATCTTTGGGCTGGGGCCAAAGTCAGCTGCCGTGCCTAGGGTGGGAGGAAGCAGCTTATTTTGCTTCTTGGGTAGAAATCATCATCCCCGTGATTTAGTTCTCCATGGGAGAAGGGTTGGGACATCATCTAGCCTTGGAAAATGCATTCAACTTATCTTTCCTTCTTCCTGTCAGATGAGACGGGTAGAGGTCCAGATGTAGGCAGAAGCCTTTATGCCCCATTGCAGGGCCACCAAGTACAGCTGTGCAGGTCATTTACTGCACACAGGCACCAGGTCTAAGGGGCTGAAATTCAGACTGCCTTGTGTTTGCTAAGCCTTGTGCCCATAAAGCTGCATCTACCCAGAGGGAGTTCTGCCTTTTTCTTTTTTTTCTTTTTTTTTTTTTTTTGAGACAGAGTCTTACTCTCTTGCCTGGGGCAAGTGCTGTGGCATCAGCCTAGCTCACAGCAACCTCAAACTCCTGGGCTCAAGCGATCCTACTGCCTCAGCCTCCTGAGTAGCTGGGACTACAGGCATGCGCCACCATGCCTGGCTAATTTTTTCTATATATATTTTTAGCTGTCCAATTAATTTCTTTCTATATTTGGTAGAGACGGGGTCTCGCTCTTGCTCAGGCTGGTCTCGAACTCCTGAGCTCAGAGTGATCCGCCCGCCTCGGCCTCCCAGAGTGCTAGGATTACAGGCGTGAGCCACCGCGCCCGGCCTGCCTTTTTCTTTTTAAAAAAAAGTTTTATGAGCTAAAATTTCCATAACATAAAATCCACCATTTTAACACTTTTAAGTGTAAAATTCAGTTATTTCAGTATACTCACAATGTTGTGCAACCATCAACATTATCAATTTCCAGAACATTTCCACCACCCCCAAAAACAACTTCCTAACTCACAATTAATTCCACCTTTCTCCCATCCCTTGGCAACCACGAATCTACTTTTCTCTGTAGCTTTCCCTGTTCTGGTCTTTCATATAAATGAAATCCTATGATTTGTGGTCTTTCATGACTGTCTTATTTCACTGAGCATAATGTTTTCAATTTTTACCCATGTTGTGGCACATATCAGTACTTCATTCCTTTTTGTGGCTGAATAATATTCCACCATATGGATATTCCACAATTTGTGTACCCATTCATTAGTTGATCGACATTTAGGTTGTATCCTCTGGCTGTTAAGAATAATGCAGCTATGAACATTCTTGTACAAGTTTTTGTGCAAACATATGTTTTCTATTCTCTTGGGTATATACCAGGGGATCACAGTGTTGGATCACGTGGTACTTCCATGCTCAACTTTTTGAGGAACAAAAGTAAATGTACCATGTTATTACATTTAGAAATGTTTGAGGGTTCTAAGGTCTCCACATCCTTTTCAACATTTGTTATTGTCCATCTTTTTTTACTTTAGCCTCCCTAGTGAGTGTGAAGTGGTATTTCATTGTGGTTTTGATTTGCATTTCCCTAACTGTTCATGATGTTGAGCATCTTTTTATGTACTTTTGACCATTTGTTTATCGTCTTTGGAGAAATGTCTATTCAAATCCTTTGCCCATTTTTTGGTTGGGTTGTTTGTCTCTTTAGTGTTGAATTGTACCAGTTCCTTACATATTCTGGGTATTAGACCTGTATCAAATATATGAGTTGCAAATATTTTCTCCCATTCTCTGGGGGCTGCAATTTTCTAATTTACACCAGGGCTCCTTATGGGCTGGTAGGGACTTTAATCCCTCCGCCAGAGCGCAGACTCTCTCCCACCATGAAAAAAGAAACAGTGTCTCAGTGACCTCACTCAAGAGGACAGCTTAGTACCTCAGTGCCTTTACAGATGGCCTGCTATGTGCCAGGCACTGGGGCTGTCAATGTGAAGGTAACACCAGCCCTGCCCTCCACGTTCCCCATTCTCATGAAGCATGCCCACAACAGCTCAGATGCTCAAGCCAGAAACCTGGGCGCTGCCTGGACTCCTACCCCATCACACCACCATCCAATCAGCCCCTACAGTCTGTGGTGACTCCTCCCCCATCACACCGCCATCCAATCAGCCCCCCCAGCCCATGGTGACTCCGCCCCATCATGCCTCCATCCAATCAAACCCCATATCCCCTGGTGACTCCGCCCCATCACGCCACCATCCAATCAGCTCCCACGGCCCGTCACCCGTCCATCCTCTCCCCCACGCCCCAGCCTAGCGTAGGCCGCCATTGCCTCTCACATAGGTGATTTCAACGGCTTCCTAACTGTCTCCAGACCTCAGGGCTTGCTTCTTCCTGTCCATTCTCCCCTCCGTCAGCACACGAGCAGAGTAACTTTTCTTAATGAAAACCCCATCGCGTGGCTCCCCGGCTGACAACTTCTCAGTGGCGATTGTCAAGAGAAACGGCACCCGGGAGCGCCGCTGCGTCCTCTGGAGCAGACTGCTGCCTCCACGCCCCTTCTTGAAGTGACTCAGCCACACTGAACCTTCTTGCAGTGTCCCAACTCGCCCCGCCTCCAAGCTGTGCAGGCATCACGTCGGAAATGAGGTACAGTAAAGAGACGGCAGCGGAGAGTCCCCAAGTAGGTGACAGGCCGAGCAGCCGCTGGGAGTGTGGCTGGGGAAAGGTAAGGGTTACAGGTGCGAGAGGGAGCCTCGCTCATGACTGTGCGGCTACGCGCTTGGACACGCAGGCCCGCCGTGGTGCGCATCCCAGCCCCCTGACAAGTGTGCGCAGAGATGGTTCTCCTGGGTGTGTGAGAGCCCGAGTCAGCCCTAAGGGCCTGGGAAGCAGATTCAGCCCGCCCACCTGGAGTGTCCTAGAATCCTCAAACCCAAGCGCTGGAAAGGACTAGCAATCATGTGGCCCTGTCCTTCATCCCTTCACATCTATAAACGTCCCTTCTTCGCACCTCAAAAGTGAGCATAACGACACCTTTCAGGCTGTCATGAGGCTCAAAGTAGATCTGTGTTTGGGAACCATGTCTAGACTCCTATATTAGTTTTTATGATGGATGGCGAAACTGAGGCCTAAAGAAATGAATCAATTGTTTCCAACCAAGACCGTGTGTGACAATAGGGATCCCTGGATCCTGCTGCTGGGTTAGGGTAGGGGCCCAGTCATCTGTATTTTTTAACCTCCCCCAGGTGATGCTGCTGGGAAGCCAGGTCTGGCTCTCTTCCCAGAATCCCAAGGCATGCCTCTGGCCAGAGGGTCACTGAGGTGCCAGCTGGGTGTGGTCGGCCCACCTTGCTTTCCCTGTCCGGAAGCCAAACTGCTGGGAATACAGAGGCCCTTCTGGCACTGTGGTCTGAACTTGGCTATTAAGGGTGTTCTGGAAAAAGAAGTCTTCAGGCACGCAGCCCTGATCTCTGAGGGGCTTGCTGACAACTGAGGAAGGGGTGGTTTGGAGAGAAAGGGAGTTGGAGGAAGGGATGGGATGCTCCATCATGGGGCGGATAGAATTGAGACCAAATTTAAAAATGAGCTAGGTATGTCATGGGTGGGGTGGGGACCTGGGGAGGTGCTCCAGTTGTTACCTCCATGTCTGCCCCAGGCTCCTCCTGGCTCCCTTCCTGTCCTTCCTATCGAAACATGTTCTCTGTTACAGAATCTGAATTTCCTTCTTTCTTTTCTTCTTCTC
Organism: Indri indri; assembly: GCA_004363605.1. Lineage (NCBI taxonomy): Eukaryota > Metazoa > Chordata > Mammalia > Primates > Indriidae > Indri > Indri indri. The sequence goes on from RJWJ010002493.1 coordinate 41,736, forward strand.
TCTCTCTTTCCTTCCTCAATCTCACCCTGTGGTGCCCCTGGTCTTGAGCTTTTAGCCTGAGTTGCATATTCTCAGGTCTTTATTTCTTTTCTCTGCCAACCCTGCCCTTGTCCCCATGCAGTAGAACATGTTGGAGAAATACATGTTTTTCACATGGTCTTGCACAACCACCTTGACTGTGCTCACTTGAGTCGTGACCTTGAATGTTGAGAGAGCCCTCAATGCTGCCGGGCAATTATACCCTGCCTCCCTGGTCATTCTCTCTCTAGTTCCGCTAGATGATTGTTTCACTCCTCTGCTCCCCCAAATGCTTAATGCCTCCTCTCCCGTCCTCACTCTCTGCTTCCTATTCACTGAGAAAGTGGACGTAGTCAGAATGTCCTCAGACGCTGCCACACACCTACCCTCCCACCAGCATCTCCACCCACGTACTCTGCCAGAGATGAATCGATCATGCACTTATGTCTCTGTCCTTGTGCCCTAGACCCTGCCCTCCCCATCTGCTGAAGGACATCTCTCCAGCAATTGTCCTCTTTTGCCACAGCATCGTTTTTACCTCCCTCTGAATCATTCTCATCAAGCGTACACACGTGCTATTATTTAATATTTCTCCCATCTTTGAAACAACAACACAATACCACCAACAAAAATCCTTCTTAAGGCTAAGGCTGGAACTGGCAGTCTTGTTTCTGCCACATTCTATTGGTTAAAGCAAATCACAGGGACACGCCAGGTTCAAGGAGAGGGGACTACGTAAGAACTTCAATACCAGTGGGTGAGATTCTTTGGGGGCCATCAAGCAACAAGCCACCACACCCACCTTTGCAGCAAAAGTCCTCAAAAGAACTGTCCATTCTCGATATCTCCAATTCCTCCCTCCCATTTTACTTAAACCCATTTCAATCACTCTCACTGCTCCACGGATACCCTTCATCAAGGTCACCAATGGCCCCCCCATGGCAGGGTCAAACCTCAGTCCTTATCTTGCTGTGCTTGGCACAGTTCGCTGCTCCCTGCTTTTCCTGATGATTTCAGGGCCTCATGCTCTCCTGGTTTTCCTCCTACCTCACTGGTTTCTCCCTCTGCGTCCTTTCCTGGTTCTCTCTTCTCCCCAGCCTGTTAATGTCGGGATGACCTGGGGCTCAGTCCTTGATCCTCTTCTCTGTCTGTGTTCACTCTCTTGGTAATCTCACCCAGTCTCATCGCTTTAAATACCATCTACGTAGGACTCCCACGTTCTATCTCTAGCCCAGACCTCTCACCTGAATTCTGACTAATACCCAGCTGTCTTCTTGACAGCTCCAGTGAATATCCAAAGCACACCCAAACCCCTCGTGTCCAAAACTAAACTCCTGATTCCTCCCTCCCTCACCATACCTTGCTCGCCCCATTTCAGTGGATGGTGATTCCTTTCTTGCCGTTGCTCAGGCCAAAAACTCTGCTGCTGGAGTCCTCTTTTTCTCTCACACCCCATATCCAAACCACCATGGCATCTTGTTGGATCTACCTTCAGAATAGATCCAGACACTGACCACCTCTCCTGGGTGGAGCCACCGTCCATTCTCAGCTGGATGATTTCTCATGGCCCTGCTATTTCTCCCCTGACCTCCTGTGATCTACTGATTTGGAACGAAGTGGCCAGAGGGATTTTTTAAAAATCTAAGCCAGATCACAGCCCTCCTCTGCTCAACACCCTCCTATGTCACTCAGCATGGAAGTTCTCGCCATCGTCTACAAGACCCTGTGGGACCTGGCCACCCCATGACCTCTGACCCTCTCCTACTCCCCAGCCCTCTGGCCCTTCGGTATTGCCCCACAAACGCAGCAGCACACTTCCACTCCAAGCCTGGACCGCTCAACACCTACATCTCTGCAGGGTGTCTCCCCCACCTCCTTCAAGCCTTTGCTCGTTGCTGCCCTCTTGAGGAGGCCTTCCCTGACCTCCCCATTTAGAACTGTGTCCCACCTCCACCTCCCCACCTCTCCCAATGTCCCTTCCCTGCTCTTTCTTCTTGTGGATAATCCTTAACCTTCTAACATACTTCATAATCTACTCATTTATTATGTTTACTGTTTATTGTCTGTCCCTTGCTGCTAAAGCATAAGCTTCACAAGGGGAAGAATCTTTATCTCTTGCTCACTGATGCATTCTAAGTGCCTAGAACATAGCCAGGTACAGAGAGGGTGCCAAATTTTAAACTTTACTATAAGTATCTCAAATCCTTTGTGGCACAAGGCACAGACAAATTCTTTCTTTCATCCACCATTCCATTCATCTGCCATCCATTCAGCCATATCTGTTTATGTGTTTATCACCCACCCGCCAGCCATTCCTGTCTATCTATCCATCTGTCTCATTCAACATGTGCCCAAACAATCCTTCAACATACATTTTTGGAGCATCTATTTTTAGCCAAGCAGTGTGCTGGGCTCTACTGTCAAATCCATGACAATGAGACCCAAACCCCTGGAGTGAGGAAGATAGAAATGAAAACTAAGCACTACCTTACAAAGCGTAATTGGAGAAATAACTGTTTCAGGATGTTTGCATAAGAAAAACAAATGAAACCCAACAACTGGCATCTTAAAGTAAAGAATGGTACGGTAAACAACAAGTGGTGAATTGGTTGGGGGTGGGGAGGCTGGGAAGGGACAGAGGGAAGTTGTCCCTGGTGCTTTCCTCCTGTGTCCCAGGCTGGGTACAGACCCAGGACATCTTCCCTCCAGGTCGCTGAGCCTCAGTTTCCTCATGTGCAAAATGAGATCATAGCACCCACCTGACAGAATTAGCTGAAGCATGTAGAAAACTTCTTGTATCTGTGGCTCTTAACCCTGGCTGCACACTCTCAACCCTTTGGGGAAGCTGGTGCCCAGGCACCTTCTCTGAACAATTAAATCTGAGTCTCTCGGAGTGAGTCCTGGGCATTGCTATTTTTTAGAAGTTTCCAGGGGATTCTAATGTGCAGCCAGGCTTGCATGCCACCAGCGCTCAAGCAGTTTAATTAATGCCCTTTTTCTGTTTAATCGATCTTGAATATTGCAGCAGGAGAAAAGCAGGTTTAATTACAGGAGACGAGATATTTGTGAAGATGCAAATGACAATGCCTGGATACTGTCGAGGACTTCACAAGTTGTATATTTCTTGATACACTGGTTCTTGACTTACGTCATGGGTGAAATGCATGTTCATACGGCTATTTAAGGGGAGAATTAAATGTAAGGGGGAGCAGGAAGTAAGAGTTGGAGAGAAGCTGTCAAAGGTTGAGACCCAGAGGGAAGATGAGAGAGAGAGAGAGAGAGAGAGAGAGAGAGAGAGAGAGAGAGAGAGAGAGAGAGACTGATACTTTTCTGAGTTAACTGGGCAAGGTGAGAAGAAATGGCAAAGAAAAAAGAGGATACAAGATCACTGGCCAGAGATTGTATTCCTTGACTGCCCACTGTGAGTGCTGGAAGAGTGGGCTGGGTAGGGCTCATCTCCCTGCAGAGGGAAGTGGAGTGCTTTGGCAGGCACACGAGAGAGAAGCAGACTCAGGTTCTCTCCTAGGAATCTAATAGCGTGGGTGGAACGCCAGCTCAGACTCCTTAGAATGCGGACACCGAGACAGTGGACGTGCGAGAGATTTATGGGGGGAGCCCCTGTGTGCCATAGTACTTGTAGTACTACACATAAAGCTCCGTGCCCGGCCTTGCGGATACAACAGTGAACAAGACAGGCATGTCCCTGTCCTCCAGGAGCTGGCAGACACACATTTCATTATAATTACTTAGTCACAATTATGAGATGCTCTGGGAATCTATGATAGGTTAGGTGACCATGTGATTTACCATCTAAGCCTGTACCCTTTTGAGGTAATAATTATGACTAGACAACCAGCATAAACTGGGACTTATCCTGGACAAACTGGGGTATACGGAGATCCTGAAAAAGATAAACATGAGCTAGTCCTGGAAATCAGAGGTTTCCTTGAGAAAGGACATTTGAGCTGAGATCTGAAGGATGCGTAGCAGTTAGCCAGTTGCTTGGACTTACATCGCATGTTTTCCGAGGTAGCTGTGACCAGGGGAGTTGGCCGACTGAGGATTGATTTCTCACTGTTGTAGGGACTCCCACGTCGGGGATGTCACTGTGTCTGAGAGAGCTCTGTCTGGGATTCTTTTCATGACACTGAAAGGAAATGCAGGACACTTAGAGAGTTAGTCAAAGGCTTTCCTTCTGCCTTTATTGTGTTATTTGGGGCAGAAAATAAGGGACCCTGGTGGCATTCAATCATAACCCACTTTTACCTCTTTTGAGAAATTGATGGACCTGCTTTCCCCATTTTTTTTTTGTGGTAAATATACATGACATAAAATTTGCCGTCTTAACCATTTTTAAGCCACAGTCCTATGGAATGAAGTGCATTCACAGTGTTGTGCAACCACCGCCACCGTCCATCTCCAGAACATCCTCGTCTTCAGCTGAAACTCTGCACTCATTCATCTCCCCATATCTCTCCTTCCCCAGCCCCGAGCAACCACCGTTCTACTTTCTGTCTCTGTAAATCTGATTCCTCTAGGGACCTCATATAAATGGAATTATACAGTACTTGTCCTTTCGTGACTGGCTTATTTCACTTAGCGTAACATCCTCAAGGCCAGTCCATGGTTGTAGCGTGTGTCAGAATTTCCATCCGTTTTAAAGCTGAATAATATCCCATTGTATGTGTAGACCGCATTTTGCTTATCGATTTGTCGATCGATGGACACTTGGGTTGTTTCTGCCTTCTGGTTACTGTGAGTAATGCTGCTGTGACTATGTGTACGCGTATCTGTTTGAGTCCCTGCTTTCGATTCTTTTGGGTATAAACCCACAGTGGGATTGCTGGATAGTATGGACGTTCTGGGTTTAATTTTTTGAGGAACTGATGTACTGTTTTCTGTGGCGGCTGAACCATTTTACATTCCCACCAACAATGTGCAATGATTCTGATTTATCCACATCCTCTGCCACACTTTTTATTTTCTTCTCTGTTTTTTGTAGGGACTAAAAAATTTTTAGTTTGGCCAGGCACAGTGGCTCACACCTGTAATCCCAGCAATTTGTGGGGCCGAGGCAGAAGGATCGCTTGAGGCCAGGAGTTCAAGACCAGACTGGGCAACACAGCAAGCACAGCGAGACCTTTTCTCTACAAGAAATTAAAAAATTACCTGGGCATGTGAGACCCTGTCTCAAAAAAAAATTAAAAAATGTAAGTAGACAGAATAATATAAAAACACTCACATATCCATTGCTCGGTATCCCCATTATCTATCTGATTTCATACTACGCACACCCACTCCTCCCCTCCCATATTATTCTGAAGCAAATTCCAGACTTCGTATTATTTCAGTAAGCCTTCATAAATGTTTCAGTATGTCTCTCTAAAAGATAATGACCTTTTAAAAAAATAACCACAATACCATTATCACACCTAAAATATATAGCTCCCTAATATCATCAAATATTCAGTCAGTGCTCAAATTTTCAGTTATTTCATAAACATCATAAAATGTCTTACAGAAGGTTTGTTTCAACCAGGAACCAAATAGGTCCACACATGGTGATTGCTTGATATGTGTCTGCTGAAGACTATTATTTTATAGGTTTCCTCTCCATTGCTTTTTCTTCCTTACAATGTATTTCTTAAACAGAGAGAGAGAGAGAGAGAAAGAGAGCTGGGTTGATTTTCCTGCAGTTTCCCGCAGTTTCCCGCAGTGTTGTGTTGATTAAATCCCTGTGGTGGTGCTTAACATGTTCTTCTGTCCTGAATTTCCTGGAAGCTGGTAGCTGATCTAGAACCGTGCCGTCCAGTGTGGTGGCCACCAGCCACACATGGCTACGGAGCACTTGAAATGTGGCTGGTCCAAATGGATGTGCTGTAAATGTAAAATACAGCCCAGATTTCAAAGACTTAGTATGAAAAAAAAATGGAAACTATTTCATTGACCATTTTTATGTCAATTACATACTGGAATGATAATATTTTGGATATATTGAGTTAAATAAAATATTTTATTGAAATTAATTTCACTTTTTTTTTACTTTCTAAAATGTGGTTTCTAGAAAATTCCAAATTACATACACAACATGCATGACTTCCACTTGTGTGGGTTTCTTTGGATGGTGCTGAGAGACAGGCTTGATCAGATTTAGGTTCGATTTTTCTAGCAAGACTCCTTTTGAGGCGATGTTGTGTTCTTCCCCCACCAGGCACGGGGTGTCTCCTGGTCTCCCTTTCTGTGATGTTTTTAGCCACCGAGGCTCAAAGCCTGGATCCATTAATCCATTGGGGGTTGCAAAATTATGATATTCTCCCATTATTTCATCTTCATGTATTAGTACCATTCTACAAGAAAAACTTCTTGTTACCTTAGGGAAATTGAGTCATCTTCTCAGAGAGGTCTTCCCTGATGTCCCTGAATAAGGCCATCCATGGTTGTTCCTTTCATGGCCCTTTCCCCGATTTGCCATTAGCATTTGTTGCTGGCCTGCCTGTTGATTGCTGCTGTCCTCACTGCAGCAGAAGCCCCGTGAGAGGAGTGTCTGCCTCTGGCGCAGCCATCTGTGAAGGCTCGGCCTCCCAGCCTGAAGCGCTGTGGGTTTACTTGTGGGATGCAAGGAGGAGTTGTGAAGCAGCTGGAACCCCGGCCCTAAAACAGGTAACCTGAGTTCTAATCTTGGCTCTGCCACTTGCTGAGGGACCTTGGGTCTGTCCCAACCTCTGTGGACCTCAGTTTCCTCAAATGGAGCGGGCAGGTGGGCAGTCTGGTCGTGAAGTGCAGTTCTAAGGGGCTCTCCCTCTGCAAGACTGACCTTCTATCAGCTCGCGCTTTTAGAGGCCTCTCTCCCACCAGGGATGAGCGGAGGCCAGGTGGTACATGATTAAAGAGACACCCCGCTGCTAAGAAATCCAAAAGCTGATCACCCCCAGCCCAGCTAACTCAAGGGAAGCCAGGCTGGCACTGCACTGATGGCCTGTGACATTAATACCTAATGGTTCATTCTAATAGCTGTCCTTTCTGAAGTTCCTCCTGTTTCCCAAAGTACTTTCAATCAAGCAAAGAGCATCCACAAAGCGCCTCTGAGCCGTGTCCCTTGGGGAAAAATGGGCATGAAACAGAAAGCCACCCTGCCAGGAGCTAGCAAGGGAGCCGGCCAGACAAGAGTTAACATGCAGCCGAGAGTGAATGCGCCAGGCAGGGCAGACTGAGGGGGCCTGCTGCACCTGCCTCACAAAGTTGTGGGGAAAATTCAGGAAAATAAGGGATGGGGAAGCTCCTCACACTCTGCCTGGAGCATTCTAAATGCTCACAACTGGTCTTGGTCTCTCACCGTTCTGCTGGGTCATCTTGTCTCACCTGGCCTTTTGGGAAACTGAGGCTTAGGATCAAGACTGACTTGGCCAAGGTGATACAGCTAGTGGTGGCAGAGATGGAAAGCCAACTCATGCTGACGTATTCACCCTGATGTGCAACTCTGGGAGTTGCCATTGCTGTATCACATTGTGTAGTCTGAACGGTGACCTCTGGGGCCACGCAGTGCGCAGCCTGTGCAGCAGGACATGACTGTCCCAGTTGAGGGAGACAGACAACAAACAACATAGGCAGGTACAAGACATACCATGTTGGATGGTGAGCAATGCTGAGGAACATGAAGCAGGGAACACAGGGAGGATGTGGGCATGGATGAGGGTGGAGTTTTTGATAGGGTGGCCAGGGACAGCTCACCAAGATTACTCCATCAAGTCAGGGTCCCAGCACAAAGTGGGTCTTTGGAGGAGAGTTAGCATGGGGACTATTTACAGCCATGTGGGCAGGATGGAGGGAAAGTACAGGGATGGCACAGTGGGGCTACTGTAACCTCGTGGCCCGAAGGGGAGGTCACATGACAGACCACAAAGCGGCAGGGCTGAGGAGCTGGGAAGGGCGCTGGGATACAAATGCCCCGACCTCACTCTTCTGCTCCCTCAGTCATCCCTCATTTGGTGTCCTCATGGGTCCGTCCCGGTGGAAGCCAGGGCTGAAGGAGGCCCTTGGTCTAGTGCCCCGGTCAGCACCTGGGGAACAGAGCAAGGTGGACACAGTGTTGAGCGGATCCAGGTGGACAAACAGAAGATCCTTCCTCCCACAGGACATTGAGCAGAGACCTGAAGGAGATGGGAGCAGGTCGGGCGGACGCCTGGAGCGGAGTGTCCCAGGCGGGGGTGGCGGTGTGCCTGGCGTGTCTGTGCTGCGGCAGAGTGGGAGAGGAGAAGACAAGACCTGCAGGTGGCCAGGGTGCTGGGCCGGGCAGCTGTTTAGGCTTTTGAATGAGATGAGAAGCTCTAGAAAGGTGCTGAGAGAGGAGGGGCGTGGTCTGACAGGGCTTAGTGGACGCTCTGCTGCCACGCAGGGAACAGGCTGTGGCGGGGCAGAGGCAGGAGGCTGCTGTAGCCTCCAGGAGAGAGGCGGCGCAGGCTGGGACAAGCGTGAGAGGAGGGAGGTGCTGACGGGTGGTTGGCTAGTATTTCTGTTTTGAAGGTAGGGCAATGAGATTTTCTGATGGCTTGGCTGTAGGGTGTGAAGAAAAAGATACTGTGATGCTTGGCTGTCATCCTTAAGCAACTTGTCCCCGGCCTATGTGTGCCCCTTTGCAAGAAGAACTCGCTTGTCGCTGGTGGAGAGGGAGAGCCCATAATGTCTGCAGAGTCCCTGTGAGGCCTCTTTGGGGATTAGCGCTGGCTGATGGCAGAGGAAAGAGCATAATGGTTGTGTTATGGTTTTGCTTAAAAGCGGATGCCTTTGTCTCGTAGAGTTACAGTCTGGAATACTTGCAGATGGAATGATGAAAAGCCTGAGAGTCACCGCAGAATAATATTAGAGTAGGTGAGACTATAGAGGAAATGAGATTGGACAGTGAGAGCTTTGAAGTTGTGTGACGGTACATGGTTGTTTATTACACTATACTCTTTACTTTCGTGTGGTTTAAATTTTTCCAAAATAAAAGTTTGTGTTTTTTAAAAAATCCTTTTTGGGGATCCTTGTGATGGAATTATTCTGTATCTTGAATGCAGTGGTGGTCACGTGAATTTACAAAGGTGATAAAATTGCAAAAATTAAGTACACACATGCACACACACAATTGAGTGCATTGTATTATAAAACTGGTAAAATCTGAATAAGGTCAGTGGATTATATCAATGTCACCATCCTGGTTGTGATCTTGGACTATAGTGATGTCGGATGTTGCCGTTGAGGGAAGGGAAGATGGTTGAAGAGAACATGGAACCTCTCTGTAGTATTTCATACAAGTTACTGCATGCAAATCTACAAAATAAATTATTTTTTTTTTAGAGACAGTGTTTCACTCTGTCACCTAGGCTGGAGTGCAGTGGTACAATGACAGCTCACTGCAGCCTCAAACTCCTGGGCTCAAGGGATCTTCTCACCTTGGTCTCCCAAGTAGCTGGGACTACAGGCACATGCTTCCATGCCTGGCTTTACTTTTGTATATGTTTGAAGTTTTTCATAGTAAAAGAAAAATTGAAGGAAACTAGGGTACTATTGGAAAGGGATATGGATTGTGGAGGCCACGAAACAAATTTCATGAGGGTAGGAATCTCTGCCTCGTTCGTTGCTGTTTTGCAGCGTCTCACATAGACACAACACGTGGTATTTAATGCATTTTTTTCTTTCTACGCAGTTGTTTTTGTTCCTAAGGATCTCAGGGTATATCCTACAGGGATATACAATCAAATTACTCTGTTTTTAAAAATAATCCTTCTACGTGTGGTTGGTCTTTGTAGGTTTATTCGTTTCATTTTATTTTTTGATCTTAGGGATTTTTTTTTTAACTTTGGTTTTGTTTTATATTTGTGTAAAATATTGGATGCTTCTCAGCTGAAATCTACAAAACAGGGTGTGTCCAACTTCAACCCTTGACAATTTCCTTTTGAGGACTTACCTACACCCTTTGGCTACAGCTAATGGGAGTGAAGTCAGAGACTCTTCTCAGAAATGTTGATCCGTGACTCATAACTAGTCGACTGCTCATACCTCCTTGGAATTTAAAACTCAAACAGAGGGACAAAGAGATCAAAGTGGTTAGCTTTGACTAAGAGGGTGGCGGCATGCTGACCAGGTGGCCCGCGCTGCGATCCCGCTCCTGGAGCCCCAGCCCTCTGACGTTGCTTTGGTTCCTGACTTGGTCCTAGCAAGATTCTCTAGTCTTTAGTCAGTTCTGAGCCCCTGATGTGAATCCGCTAAATTCACTTTGGCTTACATTAGCCTGAGACCATTTCTCTTGCTTGCACCCAAAGAACCCTAACTGAAGCACCGATCTTTAACGACAGATTGCATAATTAATCATTTAATCCCAATTCTGATAAGACAAGCTCAGAGTGCTGTGAGAACCCAGACACCTCTTAGGGAAAGAGTGAGCTCTGAGAATGTCCTGAGTCAGGCAAGCTGAAAAGGTAGGCGCGGCCTTGGAGACGCGGCTGGGACACGTGTGTCGGAGGCTTGGCTGGGACAGCGCGTGTCCCTGAGGCTCCATAGCTGGTTCTTTGACCCTGAGGACCCAGACCCTGAGCCTAGGGTAGTGCTCCCTGAGTGCTTCACGGCAACCCTTGCCTGGCTGACACATCCCTGTCTATGATATCCCCAGAGTGAGGGCTGTGATTTCCACCATAGCTTAGCCTTGTTAGCTATTCTGAGGAAAGACCTTCGAGATTCAGGTCTTTTTGGCTGTGTTTAGTCCTCTTGACCCTATTCCTCGATAGGCTAACTAAAATGCCTAGAGGGGTCAGGCCGGATGTAGGACAATAGGGAGTGGTGAGGACTGGGGATAATTTGATAGGTTCTAGTGCTTGTTGCCATATGAGAATAGAAGCTGAGTATTTCCAGATATTCTGATTTTTCATGAGAATCTGAAAGTTACAAAATTTATATAAAATTTTCTTTACTTTAAATCACTCCGAAGGCCAAACAAAATATATCTATGGGCTGAATTCATCCAGTAGGCCATCAGTTTAAAACCTCTGGTCTACAGCCTCCACCATGAGTATCCTTCTCTATATGGTCATTGCCTACCTGCCTGTCTGTTTTTCCCACAAGGCCCTGAGCATTAAGAGGGCTGAATTCATGATTCTCTTGTCTATAGCCAATCCCTCATGCCTAGCTCAGTTCCTGGCATACAGTACAGCTCAATATATGGATGGATGGATGGAGGAAGAGATAGAGGGATGGATGGATGGACAGAGGGATAGATGGATAGATGGATGAACAGGTGGATAGATGGGTGGATGGATGATGGATGTATGGATGAATAGATGGATGGATGGATGGATATATGGACAGATGGATGGATGAATGGATGAGGAGCTTTCAGTTCATGGAGGAAGACAATGCATAGCTATGAATCAGTACCATATTGGGTAGACAGAGCAAGAGAGGGGAAAAAGGTGACTTGGCTTCTTAGCTTGGATGGTTATACCATATGCCATTGACAGGCTCTTCTGTCAGAGACCTCCTGAGGCCGGGCTGTCCCTTTGTGGAGCTGCCAGACTCCGTCCTTGGGATGGTGCTTCTGGAGCTCATTCTACCCAGGATGAGGAATGTGCCTTCCTTGGTCCACAAAGCTTCCTGTCTGTGGTTTCTCAGAGCTGAGGGCCTGACGGCTATGGCCTCCCATGCTCTCCCTCCCTGCCTAGCTTCTGAGCATCTCTCTCCTCCATCCCCAGCAGGGAGCAGCTTGTCTGCCAGTCCCAGCCCAGGGTATGGAAGTCATGCTCCCTGCATAGGATGGGGCAGGGAGATGGGGCTTATCTGGCCAGGAAGGGGGCCTCCTGTGGATCTCTGCCCCCTTAGCTTCCTGCTGGCTTCCTCTGAGTGCTGGCAGGAGCATCTTCCTTCCCTGCTCCACCACCCACTTGGCTGTGAGGACACAAAAAGGCTCATCAGTTGCTATAACAACGCCCACCACCGTCTTCCGTGCTTAGCTGGGCTGTTTATTCCCTCTTAGATAATGGATCTGCCTTCTGAGTCACTGCCCCCCCTTGAACTGGCAGGACACTGGCCCAGCCACTGGGCCCAGAATTGGGTTTGAGCTATCATTATTAGTAGTAGTGATAGTAGCAGTTGCATTGCTGTAAGCTGCTATTTATTAAATACTGTGTAGCGTATCCCAATTAACCCTTTGCAAATACTATCTCATTTAATCCTCACAGTGACACTATGAAATAGAGAATATTGCACTCAAATTACACCTAAGGAAAAAGCCAGTATGATTTTATTTTAGAGCAGGAAACCAGGAGGCAGACTGCTTGGGTTCAAATCCTGGCTCTGCCAGATGCTGACCCTGTGGGCGAGTTACTTAATTTGCCCATGCTTCACCTGTAAAATGGAGTTAATAATAGTGCTTAGAGTAGTGTCGTTGTATAGCAACTGCTTGTCTTGGTTATTGGAGAAACAGATGCTGAGACAAGGATACGAGCATAAATTGTTTGGGAGAGATCTAAGGCAGGGAAGGGGAAGTAACCAACAAGCGGGCGCTTTATTGAGTTAGTACTCTGGGCACCTGGAGAGGAAGCCTGCTAGGAGCCAGTATGGGCACACACCTCAGAGTTATCCCACCTGTGGGGTGATGGGGCTGGGTTATTTATCCACCAACTCCCATCACTCAGAGGTTGAGGGTTGGTCTTGGCTGGGGCTGAATTCCCCAGCATTTCTGCCCAACTCTACGGGCTCTGCAAAGTCAGCTCCGGCAGCTGGAGAAAGCCTCAGGCCAGGTGATGCAGGCGCTGGCAGTGGGAAGCTGGGCCGCTCAGACATTGAAGCGCTAAGGAGAGGGTGTGGCAGAGCACCGATGGTGTCTGCTACAAAGCTAATAAATACTTGTCAAATGAATGAGCAAAAAAAGCAGGATACTGTGGTAGACAGAATGGCTTCCCAAAAATGTCAATGCCCTAATGCCTAGGACCTGTGAGTATATGTTACATGGCAAAGGGACTTTGCACGTGCAGTTAAATGGACAGATCTGAAAATAAGGAGATTATCCCGGGTTGTCCTGGTGGGCCCAGTCTAATGACATGAGCCATTGAAAGCAGAGACCTTCCTCTGGCTGGAGACAGAAAGTTGCAGCAGAGAAATTGGAGGGACCTGAAGCATGAGACAGATGCAACCCACTGTGGTCGAACGGGGCCTCGCGGAAAGCAGAGAAGGAATGCAGCAGCCTCTCGAACCGAACACTGGTCCTGGCTGACAGCTACTAGGGAAACGGCATCCCAGCCTCAGCCACAGGGTCTGGACTCTGCCTACATCCTGAATCCCCTGGAGCTCCAGATAAGAGCCCCGGCTGTCCAGCACTGTGATTTCAGCCTTGCGAGACCCTGAGCAGAGTACCCAGCTGAGCCCACTGGACTTCTGACCCACGGAACTGTGAGATAAGAAGTCTGTGTTGTTTTAAGCCACTACGTATGTGGAGATTCATTACAGCAGCACTAAGAAACTAATACAGAAACAGAGGATCACAATGGGCAAGTGACTTGCTTAGTGCTGTACAGCCAGTAAGCGACAGAGCTGAGGTGCAGAAGAGGAAATGCTGCCTCCTGTTCCTTGGTTGGGGGAGGAAGGGGAGAGGGGATCCCAGAGAATGGTTGTGGATAGGTGGAGGGTGAGGAGAGTCGTGGGGCACCCTGTTGACTTACAAGTGTGGCTTTGGATAAGAGCATAAATTCTGAATTTGACAGATTTGGGTTCGAAGTCTCTCTGTGATTAATTGGCTGGGTCACTTTGAGCAAAATCAAATTACCTCTCCCAGCCTTAGTTTCCTCCTTTGTGAAATGAGGATAACGATAGTGCCTTACTGGGAATACTAGTAGTACTCCCTGATGGAATATATCACGAGGATTAAAGAAGACTGTGCTGTAAAGCGTTGCTTGTGAAGCCTGTACACGGTGAGCGCTCAGAACACTTTGCCCATTGTTACGGACATACATTCGGCACCTGTTCTGTGTCGGGTACCACGGTGGTACCCCAGTGCACACAACCCTTCACTGAGGTATTATCGTGCCCATTTTACAGATGAGGTGATGAGGCTCACGGAGATGGACAGACTTGTCCAAAGTCACACAGCTGGGGTCACATCTGGATTTAAACCCAGCTCTGCTTGGGTCCCAGGCCCTGTGTCTTTGTGCTGACCTCACAACAGCCCTGATGTCCATGCTCAGGACTTTGCCAGGCCAGCCTGGGGAATCAGAGCCTTCCTTCCTCTGCCCTGAGGGCAGCCATTTCAATTCTGGATGTTCCAAGAAGGCTTTCTCCTTCCACTTTTGTTTTTGGGCTGGCTCTCTGAGTCTTGGTTCATGTCTGGTGCCAGAAAAGGGCCTCCTGGCTTCATTCAGCAAACATCTCAGAATTTGGGGCCTTTGCTGTGTTAAACCCTGTCCTGGGCAGCAGGGACACAGAGTGCAAACAGTGCTTGGCCCAGGCCTTGAAGAGCACCTGGTCTCATGAATAACTACAGCATGATGTGCCCAGGTTGTAAACCAGGTCTGAACAGGGATGGTGATGGTGGTGATGGTAATAATATTATACCACATTGGGATTGTTTTCACATTTGGCTAGTGAGGAGAGGGCACAAGTTTTAAAAGGAACAAGGGTATTCCAGGACACTGTATGTTACTGAGATGTGATAAAGAGGGGGGAAAAAAAGACAGGGAAGGAAGACAGGAATGGTGAAGGAGGGGTGTCGAAATTTAGCTTGTTTCTCATGGAGAGCTCTCTGAGCAGATCCCTCTCAATGAAGTCCTGAAGGAAGTGATGTGAGCAAGTGAACTATTGCAATACCTGGGGACGAGTTCCCCAAGCAGGGGCAGCAGCCGGTTCAAAGGCCCAGGACCCAAAGTGCCTGGCTTGTTCCAGAAGCAGCGATGAGGCCCGTGTCAGGGGGAATGAAGTAAGGGGGAGAGGCCAGTTTGGGGGAACCTTGAAAGCCTTAAGGACTTCAGCCTTTATTCTGTGCATGGTGGGGGGCCAGCAGGGGGGTCTGAGCAGGGGGGCATTACAGGAGTTAGCAGGATCCCTCTGGCTCCTCTGGTGAGGATAAGCTGGGAATGGGAAGCAACAGTGAAGGCAAAGAAACCTGTTAGGATGCTACTACAGTAATCCGGGCAACAGACAGTGGGGCCTTGCGCCAGATGGCAGTGGTGACGAGTGGGTGGATGCTGGATACAGGAATAAGGCAGATCAATATGAACTGATACGGAGCGATCTCTGAGATATACATTGTTATGCAAAGAAATCAAGACATAAAATACAATGTCTTAGGTCACATTCCTCCAGAAGCAGACCTTGAGGCAATGAAGGGAATATAAATAGTTTATATTTGTGTTGGTGGGAAAGAAGGGAAAGACAGGGAATGGAAGAAAGCCAACAAAGGGTGTGTTTTTATGTGGATTACTGCTTTGGGGAATGGGGGTTTGATCCCTCTGGGGAGCTCAGGGAGCTAATGTAGGATGTGCCTTAGGCTGTCCCAGTAGACAAGACAAGAGAACTGGTGCATTTATACACCACTTCCCACTGGTCACTGGTTGAGGTCAACTCTTAGAGGAAGGCATTGGCCTCCTGGCACATCAGCCTGCCCCGGTGCAAAGAAACTCAGTACTGCAGTTTGAAACTGGGTCAGTGTGCATGGAAATGATGAGTAGGAGGGGATATGGGCAGGAACTTGACAATGTCTGTTATACAGTGTTTATGGTACACTATGGTTTCTGTTTTTGAAAAGAAACTTACTTTATGTACATATAGAGAACAGCTCTGAAAGGATAATTAAGATGATGGTAACATCGGTTGCCTCTGGGGGAAAAAACTGGAATATTTAAAGTCAAGATGGTTGAGACACTCTTCACTGTGTAAATTTCTATATGCTTTTAATTTTTTACTATATGTGTTTTAATGTAGGAAATTAAAAAAATTATGATGGGAATTTTACTTTCATCCACGAAGGAGTGATCTTTGAAAGAGGGAAAGCCTGTGAGAGAAGTCCCACGTTGCCCCGACTTCTAGCCTTGAGGCGTTTTGCAGATCACAACGTAGGATGGCGGCAGAGACTAGAGTTTGAAGCTGCTGAAGCAGCTGACATCTGCAAGGCAGCGTACCAGGGAGGGAGGAGTGATGCAGGGGAGGATGATGAGGGGATAAGAAGTGCATACAAGAGTTTTGGTAGGTCCTTGGCCAAGGGCTGGAGTGCACATGTACAGGGTGACACTCCACAAGGCCCAGCAAGGAGTGAACACTGTCACTAAGAGCTGAGTGGCGATCGTGGTGGTGACATGGTGGAGTTCCATCCCAGCCAGAGCAGCAGAGTGACAGACCTCACTGAATACCTCGGACATCAAGCTGAGACCTCAGAAAGGCCACACCTTAGGCAGGAGCATCCAACATTAGGGCCATGTACTAGGGCTAAGGACAAAATTTAAAAAGACTAGCCGTAACAGAGAACAAACCAAACCTGACAGAACCAAGAAGATATGCTAATAATTTAACTGCCTCTCAGAACAAAAGTCAATACTCCTGAAAGAAAGAAAACCTAATCTAAAATTCCTACAATGTTATCGACAATGTGCAGAATAAAATAAAAAAATCTCTAGATATGTGAGGCAGCAGGAAAGTGTGATCCATAATCAAAATAAAAAGTTGTTAAGAGACACAGACATCCCAAAATAATTCAGATGTTGTAGTTAGCAGACAAGGACCTTAAAACAGTTATTATAAATATGTTCAGAAACTGAAAAGATGGACATTAGAGTGAACACATGAAAAATCAGGTAGAGAAACGGAAAACAGATAAGAGAACTAAATGGAAATTCTGGAACTGGAAAATACAGTAAGATAAATAAGAAACTAACTGGGTAGATCTAACATATGCTGGAGACTGCTGAAGAAAAGGTAAACGAACTCAAAGACAGATCAATAGAAACTTATCAATCTGAAGAAAAGGAGAAAAAGTATATGTTAATTAGCTTGATTACTCTTCTCACAGTGTATACCCAGATTAAAACATCATATTGTACCCCGTAATACACATACACGCAAAATTATTATCAATTAAAAATAAATAAAAATTAAAAAATCTGAATAACCACAACAAAAACACAGAAAAAAATGAACAGAGGCTAAGTAACCAGTCTAATATGCATGTAATTGAAACTTCAGAAGGAGAAGAGAGAAAGAATGTGGCAGAAAAATATTTCAAGAGGTAATGGGTAAAATTAACCTCATTTGGTAACAAAAATTCAACTTATAAATCCAAGAATTTCAGTAAACCCTAAGCAGCATGATACACAGAACACCTCACCTAATTCCTTTTTTTGAGGCAGAGTCTCACTCTGTTGCCCGGGCTAGAATACCGTGGCATCAGCCCAGATCACAGCAACCTCAAACTCCTGGGCTCAAGTGATCCTGCTGCCTCAGCCTCCCGGGTAGCTGGGACCACAGGCACGTGCCACCATGCCTGGCTAATTTTTTCTCTATATATTTTTAGTTGTCCAGCTAATTTCTTTCTAGTTTTTTAGTAGAGATGGGGTCTCGCTCATGCTCAGGCTGGTCTCGAACTCCTGAGCTCAAACGATCCACCCATCTCAGCCTCCCAGAGTGCTAGGATTGCAGGCGTGAGCCACCATGCCCGGCCCTCACCTAGGTCCATTATAGTCACACTGCTGAAAACCAGGGATAGGCAGAAAATCTTAAAGGCAGTCAGAAAAATAAAGACATTGCCTACAGGGGAACCATGGCATGAACAATGGCTGCATTTTCATCAAAAATAATGGAGGACAGAAGACAATGGGATGACATATTTAAAGTTCTGGAAGAAAAGCTGTCAACCAGTGATACATACAGTGAAAATGTTCCTCAAAAATGAGGGGTAAAAAAAGACATTTTCAGATCTATAAAAGCTAAGAGAATTTCTTGCAAACAGAACTTCACTATAAGAATTGTAACGGAGATTCTTCAGGCTGATAGGAAATGATACTAGATGGAAACTCAGATCTCCAGGAAGAAATAAAGAACCATGTGAAATGGTAAATAAGTGAGAAAATATTGTCCTCCCTCCCAAAACCCCCCAATGTGTTTTCACTGGTCCTGGTTTTTTTTTTTCTGGGATTTTACATAACAGAGCTGCCCCCTTCTCCATTTTAGTCCTTTTAATGTAAAGGCCATGATCATACCCCCAGAGCATAAATATCCCCCATTTCTCCAACTGTTCTTCATATGAAGTGGTTTCAAGTCACTAGCCAGTCTGGCGCCTCCTCCAAACATGCTCCAGTTTATCTAAATCAGGTGTTGCAAACTTAATATCTATGGGAGCCAACCAAGTGACTTCAGTGAGTAAGGAGGATAGAGCAAACAACAGGGACAAGTGAGACTGTGGCCAAGAGGAATTTCAGTCAATTGTTGCCTCACAGAAGTGATGCCCCAGCATTGCCAGATCTTCTCGTTTTCCAGTAGAACCAGGAAATTTGAATTGCTAATTAATTGAATTTAACTGCACACTTAAAATGCTAATTAATTTAAAATAAAATAAAACTATATAAGTCAATGTTATACAGGCAAACAAAAACCTATGGGCACCAGTATACAACCTCTGGTCTATGGGCGTCTTAAAATGTGCTACCTATAACTGGACGTGACACTGAAAGATGGTGGCTGACCTGTCCCATCAGTCCTTCCTTGGGAAAGCCTATTCCTTTCCTCTCAATATCCACTATTTCGTATCTTCAGTATCTCTTACCATGACCAGGCCCACAGTGTCCTGGCCACCCTTCCTTTCCAGCCCCGCCTCCTCACCATTGCCCCGCACACTCCCATCACTGGAGCCCCTGCCCTAGGACCTTAAAAAAAATGTGGGTAAATATAAAATACAATTTTTTTTCTTCTCTCAGTTTCTTTAAAAGACAACTAATAAGCACAAAAATAATAAGATTATATTGTGGGATTATAATATACATAGAAGTAAAATATAAAACTCCAATCCTATAAGGGATGAAATCATATGTGTGTGTGACACACACATGTATATACTATTGTAAGGATCTTATATTTGCATGAAATGATATAATATTAATTCTGAGTAAACTGTGATAAATTAAGCATGCATATTGTAATCACACTAAAAACTAATTCAAAGAGGTATAGCAAAGAAGACAGTGGATTCACTACAATAGAATATTGAAAAATATTTGATTAACCAAAAGAAGGCATGAGAAGAGGAACAGAATAACAAAAAAGAGAAGAGAAAATGTAAAATAATAGCAACTTGGAGACTAAAACCCAACTGTGTCAATAATTCCATTATGTGTAAATGGATAGAACACTCCAGTTTAAAAAGCAGGATTGTCAGATTACATTTAAAAAAAAGTAAGACCCAATTATATGCTGTTACAAGTAGTATACTTAAAATATAAAGACAGAGATAGGTTGGAACCCAAAGGATAGAAAAATATATATGACACAGAGAGTAAGTCAAAGAAAGCTATTATTAATGTATAAATGTCAGACAATGCAGTCTTTAAACAACAAGTACTATCAGAGATAAAGAGAGACTTTTTACAAGGATAAAAGAGTTAATTCAATCCTAAATGTGTTATGTGCCTAATAATAGAATTTCATGATAAATGAAGCAAAGCCCCATGCTTAAGAGAAGAATAGACAAATCTCAATCATGTTGGGCAGTTTAACAACTCTCTCAGTAACTGATGGAAAAGTAGACAAAAATCAATAAAGACATAAAAACTTTGAACACTGTCAATCATCTTGATCTAATTGACATTTATAGAACACTACACCAAATAACTGCAGAATTCCTATCCTTTTCAGATTCATGGAACATTTACCAATACAGACCATGAACTGGGCCATAAAATGTCTCAATAGATTTCAAAAGATTGAAATCTTAAAGAATATATTGTCTGCCTCCAGTGGACAATATTAAATTAGATATAATTAACAATAAGAAAAACTGGAAAAATTTCTAAATATTTCAGAATTAAACACTTCTAAGTAAATCATGATCAAGGAAGAAATCACAAGAAAATTAAGGAAATATTTTGAACTAAATCATAATGAAAACACAACACATCAAAATTTATAGGATGCAACTAATGGGAAAGTTATAGCTTTAAATATTTATATCAGGAAAGAAAAAGGGTTAGAGTAAACAATCTAAAATGGAGAGGCATAAAGTGTTCATAGATTATAAGACTCAATTGTTAAGATTTAAATTTTCTCCAATTTTATATTACATGCAATCCCAATCACAATACCAGTAGGATTTTTTTTTGTATATATCAACAAACTGATTCTAACATTTATATGGAAAGGCAAAGTAACTAGAATAGCCAATTCTGAAAAAGAACTAAACTGGAAGACTCACATTACCTCATTGCAAGATTTACTATACATCTACAGTAATAAAGACAGTGGGGTATTTGCAAAAGAATAGATATATAGATAAATGGAAGAGAATAAAGAGTCCAGCAGGAGACCCACACAGATACAGTCAATTGATTTTTGGAAAAGGTGCAAGTGCAATTCAATGGAGATAAGGTGTGTGTTTTTGTTTTTGACAAATGATGCAGGAACAATTGGATATCCATGTGCAAAAAAGAAATCTCAAGCTATAGATCACACCTTATACAAAAGGTGTATCACACCTTAACTCAAAATGAAAAAGAGACCTAAATGGAAAACACAAAACCCTAAAATTTGTAGAAAACTTGGGAGGAAAACACATAAATTGGTAGAAGAAGACATAGAATAAAAATTTCTGTGGCCTTGGTCTATGCAAAGAGTTCTTAGATATGATGCAAAAAGCGTGAGCAATGAAAAAAATTATCTGGACTACATCAAAATTAAAAACTTTTTTCCATGAAAGACACTAGTAAAATGATGAAAAGACAAGCCATAGACTGGGAGAAAACACTTGCAAATCACAAATCTCACAAAGGTCTTTTGAGCAGAATATATAAAGAACTCTCAAAACTCAACAATAAAAAAAAACAAGAAAACAAACAACCCAATTTAAAAGTGGGGAAAAATTTGAACAACACTTCAACAAAGAAGACATATAGACATAAATGAGCACATGAAAAGATACTCAAAATCTTCTGTTATTAGGGAAACATAAGCTAAAACCATAACGAGGTACCACTACACACCTATTAGAATGGCTGAAATAAAAATAATTGACAATACTAAGTGCTGAAACGGATGCAGAGCAACTGAAATTCTCATACATTGCTGGAGGAAATAAAAAATGATACAGCCACGTTGGAAAATAGTTTGGCAATGTCTTATAAAATTAAACATACATTTACCATATGACCCAGCCATCCTACTCCTAGTTATATACTTAAGAGAAGTGGAAACCTATGTTCACACAAAAATCTCATATGGATATTTATAGCAGCCTTATTCATTATTGCCCCAAACTGGAAACAACTATATGTCCCAGAACTAGGAAATAGGTATACAAACTGTAGCACATGCATACAATAGATTATTAATTGGCAAAAAAAGAAACAAAATATTAATACACACAACATGAATGAATTTCAAAGGCATTATGATAAATGGAAGAAGTCAGAATTAAAAGGCTATACACTGCATGCTTTCATTTATATGACATTTTGGAAAAGGCAAAGCTGAAGGGGCAGAGAACAGATCAGTGGTTGCCAGGAGTTAGAGGAAGGAGGAAGTTTGACTACAAAGGGATAGCACAAGGAAATTTCTTGTTCTGTATCTTAATTCTGGTCATGGTTCCACAACTTCATGCCTTTGTCAAGATCCATAGAATTGTACACCAAAAAGAACAATTTTATCATACAAATAAAAAATAAAAATAAATATTCATTTTAAGAAGCTATCAGAAGAAGAGAAAATTAATCCCAAAGTGGGTAGAAGAAAGAAAAAAATAAGCAGAAGCAAATAGAAAAGAGAAGATAACAAATATAAAAATGAAATAAATTAAAAAAAATTTAAAACAGATAAACCATAGAGAAAATTAACAGATCGAAATTGATAAGCTTCTAGCAAGACTGATCAAGAAAAAAAGAGAAAACACAAGTTAACAGTATCAGGGATGAAAGAAGAGATATTAGAGATTCTACTGATATTAAAAAGATAAAGTAAGAACATTATAATAACTTTATTGCAATTAATTTGAGAACTTAGATAAAATTGACAAACTTAAAAAATATGACTTATAAAAATTGTCTCAATAAGCACTAGAAAATCTATACCTTACACAAGTGATCTCAGAGATTAGAGGATGAAGAAACAACACCTATTTTATTTTATGAGGCCAGTATAATCCTGACACCAAAACCTAGCAAAGACATTTTAAGAAAAGGAAATTACAGACCAATATCCCTCCCAAACATAGACACAGAAATCTTCAACAAAATATTAACAAATTGAATCCAGCAATATAGAAAAAGGATAATGTATCTGTTTGGTGTACTGGGATTTGTCCCAGGGGATACAAGATTTATTTAGCCTTTGAAAATCAATAAGTGTATTCACACATTTAAAGAATAAAAGAGACAAACCATATGATCATTTCAGCAGATGCAGAGCATTGACAAAATTCGGTACACATTCATGTTTTTAAAACTCTCAGTAAACTAGAAATAGATGGGGATTTCCTTGATTTGATAGAGACATCTATGAAAAGCCTACAGTTAACATCACATAGTTAATGGTAACATATTGAGCACTTTCCCTGGAGATTGAAAACAAGGCAAGGATGTTTCCTCTTACCTCTTTTATTTAACATCATGCTGGAGGTACTGTCCAGTGTAATAAGACAAGAAAAGGTAATAAAAGACAGATACTGGAAAAAAAAGTCAGACCAATTTTATTTGCAGACAAAATATTGTTTCTGAAGAAAATCCTAACAACTCTATTGAAAAACTATTAGAACTGTTAAGTGAATGTAGCAAGTCTGCAGAATACAGTATATGCAAATCAATTATTATTCTGTATGTTAGCAGCAAAAGCAGAAAAATAAAATTTAAAAACAATATAATTTATAATAGCATTAAGAAGCTTAAAATATTTAGGAAGAAATTTAATGAAGGATTTGAAAGACCTCTACTCCCTAAACTATAAAATATTGCTGAGAAAAAAGATCTTAATAAAGATATATATCATGCTCATAAATTAAAAGATAATAGTGTTACGATGTCAATTCTCTCCAAATTGATCTATATGTTTTATGCAATCTCAATCAAAATGTTAATAGGCTTTTTAAAAATATATAAATTGACAAGCTGATTCTAAAATTATATGGAAATATGAAGTATCTAGAATAAGCAAAATAATCTTGAAAAAGAAGAGTGTAATTAGAGGGCTCTCACTACCTGATTTCAAGACTTTCTATATATAAAGCTTTGTAATCAAGACAATGTGGTATTGGCATAGTGACCGACAAACAGCCAAATCAGGTAGACAAGACAGTCTAGAGATAGACCCACACATATACAGACAACTGATTTTTTGACAAAAGATGCTAAGGAATTCAAACGGAGAAAAGAATATTCTTTCAAAAAATGGTGTTGGAACAACTGGATAATATTATGAAAAAAATGAACCTCGGTTTCTTGCAGTATACAAAAAAATTAATTTGAGATTGGCTTCCCAAGCTATATGTAAAGCTAAAAGTACAAAACTACTAGAGGAAAACATGGGTGAATATCTTTGCATTCTTGGAGTAGGCAAAGCTCTCTCAGAACATAAAAAACACTATTATAAGAAAAAATTTGATAAATTTAGCTTTCTCAAAATTAAGACATTCACAACAAAATACACCATTTTGAAATAAAAATGCGAGCTGCAAACTGGGAGAAATGTTTATAATACATATATCTGGCAAAGTACTTATATTCAGAATGTATAAAGAACTCTTACAAGTTAATAATAAAAGACAAGCAACACAAACAATTCACAAAAATGACATCAATGAAAATGGTGAAATAAGAACTTGAAAAATTCTCACCTCCATAAATGCTAAGAGAAAATTGGGAAAATGTTCAAAATCATCTTTTTGAAAACTCTGGAAATTAATAAAAGGCTGGTAGAAGTTTGCAGTGCATTTACTCAAGAAAAATGGCTGAATTTTGGTGAGAACAGTAAGTTTTGTGAAGTTTTAACCTGCATGATTCTTTTCTGCCTTTCTCCCCACCAGCTCCATGGTATCCTTGAGAAACAGCAGCCCACAAATTGTGGTGAAAACCAGCAGCTTAACAGCAACTGGATGAGGCATAATGGGGTTGGAGCTGCTTCAAAAGTTCACTCCCAGACAATTGTCACTATTTGCCCTGTCTGATGGTACCCTATCTTTATTTGACCTGACTCAGAGCTTTTTCCCTGTCGTTTACCAGCAGAATTTAGAGGCAACTGTTTAACTTTGCAGTTCCCTGAGGCAGTAGGTAACAGCTGGGGCAAACAGTAAGCTAACCAAAAAGCTTAAAAGATAAAGCTGAGGAATGAGACATTCCTACGGACTTTAAAACCTCTGAAAGTGAAAGCGTTCAGAAATAATAGAAGGCAACACTCTTTGGAAGGGTTATGTGTATGCTCAGGGCTGTACTCATACTCAGGAAAACTCCGGAGAGATCACCTCTGGTTGACCTTGAGGTATCGTGCAAGGCATTGCGAAGGCTAAGGCAGAGTTCCCCACCATCTGGCTGAGTGTTGGCGTCGCGCCCCAACATACACACAAAAACTCTTGGCAAAACTGGGAGACTTATTGCTTCTAGGAGTTTAAGGAAATTCCTGTCCTATCATTAGCTGACTGCTGAGTTAACTGAGCAGAGACTTCAGTGGCCACACAACAAAGAATACAGACTTCAGAGAATTAGTTCAGAAAAATCACTAAATAAACAAACAAAACAAATATAAATAGCAACAACATACTCTGGTGAAGAGGGAGAATCTGATTTCCAGAGTTTCCACATTATTTATTAAAAATGCCCAGTTTTTGGCTGGGTGTGGTGGCTCATGCTTGTAATCCCAGCCCTGGAACACAGAAAATGGCCTGAAAAGGGGTAAAAATGTTTTCTGTCTCTTCAAAACCCCCTTACCCTTTTTTGAGAAGTAAAATCTATATCCCTGCCTCAGGCCAGTGGTTGGGAGGGTCAGGGGAGTGTCCTTTGTTCTTTGTACCACAGGAGTTGGTTCAAGGGAATTTCTGTGGAGGTCAGGAGATTGTCTTAGCTGAAGATGGGATGAGTCCTGGTGGAGGTCACAAGATAGAGATCATCTTAGTCAAAGATGGGATTAATCGGAGGTCATGAGATTGTCTTAGCCAAAAATGGGACTAGTCAGAACCTTTAAAAGCTCTGTACTTCTGCTCGGAGGGAGGATGTTGGTACTTTGAGACAGGAGTCTTCCAACTTCCTCATTTGCTGGCAAATTGATAAGCTCTTTCCTTCTCCTCAAACTACTCATCCTCATTCTTCTGATGCAGCCTCAGGGACAAGTGCCCAGACTTTCAGTAACATTACTTTGGGAGGCTGAGGTGGGAGCATCACTTGAGACCAGGAGTTTGAGACCAGCCTGGGCAACATAGTAAGACCCCATCTCTAAAAAAAAAAAAAAAAAAATTTTTTTTAAATGGCCAAATGTGTGGCACACTCCTGTAGTCCCAGCTAGTTGAGAGGCTGAGGAGGAAGGATTGCTTGAGCCCAGGAGTTTGAGGCTGCAGTGAGCTATGATCACATGCCACTGCACTCCAGCCTGGGTGACAGAGCAAGACCCTAATAAATAAATAAATTAATTAATTAAAATTCCCAATTTTCAACAGAAAATTATAAAACATGCAAAGAAATAAGTAAGTAAGGCTCACTCACTGGACAAAGGCAGTCAGTAGAAACGTACCCAAAGAAGCTCAGCCATTGGACTTATTAGACAAACATTTTAGATCAGCTGTTTTAAATATTTCAAAGTACTAAAGGAGACTGTGTCTTAAGAGCTAAAGAAAAGTATGGGAAAAATGTCTCACCAAATAAAGAATATTGATAAACAGAAACTATAAAAAACAATGAAACAGAAATTCTGGAGTTGAAAGGTACAATAACTGAAATGAAAAAAAAGTCACTAGAGGGACTCAAGAGAAGATTTTATCAGGCAGAAGAAAGTCAGAGAACTTTAGAGTAGGTCAACTGAGATTATCCAGTCTGAGAAACAGAAAGAAAAAAGAATAAAGAAAAATGAGCAAAGCCTCAGAGACCTGTGGGACACCATTCAGCATATAATACATGCATAATGGAGTTCCAGAAGGGAAGGAGAAGAAGGAGAAGAAAAAATATTTGAAAAGGTAATGGCTAAAACTCCCCCAAATTCAAGGGAAAACAGTAATCTGCCCATCTAAAAAGTTCAATAAAGTCCAAGTAGGAAAAACTCAGAGACCCACACCTAGACCCATCATAATCGGCTGTCAAAATCCAAAGACAGAATCATGAAAGTAGCAAGAGAGAAGAGACTCATTAGATATAATGCATTTGAGATTAATAGCTGATTTCACACCCAAAACCATGGAGGCCAGAGGCAGAAGGATGCCATATTCAAAGTGCTGAAAGAAAAAACTATCAACCAAGAATTCTTTATCCAGAAAAACTATCCTTCAAAAATTAAGGAGACAAAAAAACTAAGGAGACATTAATCCATTCCCAGATAGATAACAAGTAAGAGAAGTTGTTGCTAGCAGACCTGCCTGCAGAAGAAATACTAAAGGGATACTTGAGGCTGAAATAAAAGGATGCTCAAATCCACATGAACACATAAACAGCAACAGTAAAGGTAACTACACAGGTAAATATAAAAGACGGTATAAACATATTTTTGCTTGTAACTCTTTTTAATCTCTAATCTTATTTACAAGACATCTGCACAAAGCAATAATTATATTTGTATTCATGGGCACAGAATGTATAAAGATATAACTGGTATGACAATAATAGCACAAAGAAGGGATAAAGGGAACAGTTGTGGGTTGAATTGTGTTCCCCCATAAGATATGTCCTAATATCTAGTACCTGTAAATGTGACCTTATTTGGAAACAGGGTCTTTGCCAATGTATATCACATTAAGATGAGGTCATACTGGATTAGGGTGGGCCCTAAATGCAATAACTGATGTCCCTATAAAGAGAGAGAGGTTTGAAGACACAGAGGGAACAGATGGAAGAAAGCCATTTGAAGATGAAGTCAGAGATTGGAGTTATTCTGAGTGAAGCCAAGGGATGCCAGACATTGCTGGCAACTACCAGAAAAAGCTAGCAAAGTTAAGGAAGAATTCTTACCTATGGTCTTTGGAGGGAGCACGGCCCTGCTAACACCTTGATTTTAGACTTCTAGCCTCCATAAGTGTGAGAGAATAAATATCTGTTGTTTTAAGCCACCCAGTTTGTGATAATTTGTTAAGTCAGCTCTAGGAAACTAAATAAGAACAGAGCAAATTTTTTGCACACTATTGAAATTAAGTTGATATTAATCCAAATTACATTGTTATAAGTTAAAAATGTTAATTGCAATTCCCAGGACAACCATTAAAAATAATTTTTAAAAAGTAAAAGAAATGACAAGGTAATTAAAATGGTACGCTAGAAAATATCTACGTAATACAGAAGAAAAAAGTAGTGGAGGAACAGAGGAACAGAAAAGACATAAGATATCAAAAAAACAGATATCAAAATGGCAGATATCAATCCTATCTTATTAATAATTACATTAAATATAAATAAAGCAAACTCAAGGAAGAGCTTGGCAGAGCTTGCCTTTGAGATTCAAAGAAAAAAGATGGGTTGAAAATAAAAGGATGGAAAAATATATACCCTACAAACAATAATGAAAACAGAGCTTGACTGGCTATACTCATATCAGAAAAAAGACTTTAAGAAAAAAAATTTTACCAGAGATAAATGATATTTTATGATGATAAAAGGGTCAATGCATCAAGAAGATATAATAATTGTAAACATATATATACACCTAACAGCAGAGCCCCAAAACACATGAAACAAAGACTGGCAGAATTGAGGAGGAAAAGGGCAATTCAGCAATAATGCGAGAGACTCCAGTATGCACTTTCGGTAGTGTACAGAACAGCTAGAGGGGACACAGGTCCTGAAACAATGCTGTAAACCAGGCAGACCTAACAGGTACCGAGAGAACACTTCACAGCAGCAGATTACACGTCCTTTCAAGTGTGCTGCATGGAACATTCTCTGTACTGGAATATATTAAGTAAGCCTTAAAACAAATCACATAAAGCAAGTTCTCTGACCACAGTGGAATAAAAATAGAAATCATTAACAGAAGAAAATTTAGGAAATTAACAAATATATGAAATTAAACAATACACTTCTAAAAACCAATGATCAAAGCAGAAATCACCAGGGAAATTAGAAAATAAGTTTAAATAAAGGAAAAAGGAAGCACAATACACCAACACTTATGGGATGCAGGAAAGCAGTGCTCAGAGGGAAATTTATATCTATAAATACCTATAAAAGAGGAGAAAGATCTCAAATCTACAACCTAACTTTATACCTTGAAAAACTGAACCAAAAGCAAGCAGAGGGAAAGAAATAATACAGATTATAAGATTATAGTATAAATAAATGAAATAGAGTATAGAAAAATGATAGAGAAAATTAACAAAATCAAAAGATGTTTCTTTGGAAAGATCAACAAAATTGACAAATCCTTGGCTACATGACCAGGAAAAGAAGAGAGAAGACTCAAAGTACTAAAATCAGGAATGAAAGAGGAGACATTACTACCGACTTCACAGGCATAAAAATTACCATAAAGGGCTAGTATTATCTTGATACCAAAAACCAGAAAAAGACATCACAAGAAAAGGAAATTACATTTCATGATAAAAACTCACAAATTAGGTATAGAAGGAATGTGTTTCAACATAATAAAGGCCATACATGACAAACCCACAGCTAACATCATGCTTTATGGTGAAAAGTTGAAAGCTTTTCCTGTAAGATCATGTATAAGACAGGAATGTTCACTCTCACCACTTCTATTCAACATAGTACTGGAAGTCCTAGTCAGAGCAATTAGGCAAGAGAAATTGAAAAGCAGCAATTAGGAATCCAAATTGGAAACGAAGAAGTTAAATTGTCCCTGTTTAGAAATAACATGATCTTATATATAGGAAGCCCTAAAGACTCCACCAATAAACTGTTAGAACTAATAAATTCAGTAAAATTTCAGAATATAAAATCAACATACAAAAATCAGTAGTCTTTCTATACACTAACAATAAACTATCCAAAGAAGAAATCAAGAAAACAGTCCCATTTAAAACAGCCATAAAAATATTTAAGAATAAATTTCACCAAGGAGGTGAAAGACATGTATACTGAAAACTATAAAACATTGATAAAAGAAATTAAAGAAGACAAAAATAAATGGAAAGATATCCAGTGTTTATGGATTGGAAGAATTAATATTGTTAAAAATGTCCACACTACCCAAAGCAATCTATAGATTCAATGTAATCCCTATCAAAATTCCAATGACAGTTTTCACAGAAATAAAATAAATCCTAAAATTTGTGTGGAACCACAAATGACTCTGAATAGCCAGAGAAATTTGGAGCAAAAAGAACAAAGCTGGAGACATCACATTACCTGACTTCAAGATATACTACAAAGCTCTATGGTCAAAATAGCATGGTACTGGCATAAAAACAGACACTTAGATCAATTGAACACAGTACAGACCAGAAATAAATCCACACATTTATAGTCAATTGATTTTCAACACAAGTGCCCAAGAATACCCAATGGGGAAAAGATAGTCTCTTCAATAAATGATGTTGGGACAACAGGATATCCAAATGCAGAAGAATGAAATTAGACTCATATCTCATACCATGTAGAAAAATCAATCAAAATGGATTAAAGACTTAAATATGAGACCTGAAACTAGAAAATTACTAGAAAAAATGTAGGGGAAAAGCTCCATGACATTGATCTGGGCAATGATTTTTTTTTTTTTTTTTTTTTTTTGAGACAGAGTCTCACTCTCTTGCCTGGGGCGAGTGCTGTGGCGTCAGCCTAGCTCACAGCAACCTCAAACTCCTGGGCTCGAGCAATCCTACTGTCTCAGCCTCCCAAGTAGCTGGGACTACAGGCATGCACCACCATGCCTGGCTAATTTTTTCTATATATATTTTTAGCTGTCCAATTAATTTCTTTCTATTTTTGGTAGAGACGGGGTCTCGCTCTTGCTCAGGCTGGTCTCGAACTCCTGAGCTCAGAATGATCCACCTGCCTCAGCCTCCCAGAGTGCTAGGATTACAGGCGTGAGCCACCGCGCCCAGCCACGGGCAATGATTTTTTGATATAAATCCCAAATCATAGCCAATAAAATAAAAAATAGACAAATGGGATTACATCAAACTAAAAAGCTCTGCACAGCCAAGGAAACATTAAAAGAGTGAAGAGACAAGCTACAGCAGGGGAGAAAATATTTGTAAACCATACATCTGATAAGGGGTTAATATCCATAATATATGAGGAACTTATATGACTCAATAGTAAGAAAAAATAACCTGAGTAAAAAATGGGCAAGTATATGAATGGACATCTCTCCAAAGAAGACATACAAATAGCCAACAGGTATATGAAAAAATGCTCAAAATCATTAATCACTAATCATCAGAGAAATGCACAATGAGATATCACCTCACATCTCTTAGGATGGCTATTATCAAAAAGAAAAAAAATAACAAGTTTTGTCAAGGATGTGGAGAAAAGGGAAACTTTATATACTGTTGGTGGGAATGTAAATTATAGTATAGATGTTTCTCAAGAAATTAAATTGAACTACTATATGATCTCGCAGTTCCACTACTGGGCATTATATATCCAAAGGAAATGAGATCAGTATATGGAAGAGACATCTGCACTACCATGCTTATTGCAGCACTATTCACTGTAGCCAAAATATGGAATCAACCTAAGTGTCCATCAACAGATGAATGGATAAAGAAAATGTGGTGCATATACACAATGGAATACTCTTTAGCCTTAAAAAAGATGGAAATCTTGTCATTTGTGACAAAGTGGATGAAGCTGGAGGACATGATGTTAAGTGAAATAAGACAGACATAGAAAGAAAAACACCGCATGATCTCACTTACGTGTGGAATCTAACAAAGTTGAACTCATAGCAGTGAGAATGGTAGTTACAGGGATTGGGGCTTGGGTTGGAAGAAAAAGAAAAGAGAACTACAGACCAACATCCCCTGTGAATACCGATAAAAAGTCTTTAGCAAAATACTAGTAAACGGAATCCAGCAACCTATAAAGAGGATTATACATTATGACAAATGGGATTTATCCTAGGAATGCAAGGTTAGTTCAACATCTGAAAATCAATTAATAGAGTATAAATAGAATAAAAACAATAAAGAGACTAGAATACCAATTGAATAAAAAAAATCACACGATCATCTCAATAGATGCAGAGAAAGCATTTCACAAAATCAAACACTCTTGCATGATAAAAAATGCTTAATACACTGGGAATGGAAATGAACGTCTTCAACAGGATAAAGGACATCTATGAAAAAAACACAACTAGCAGCACATTTATTGCTAAAGACTTTCCTCCTAGGTTCATGAACAAGACCAGGGTGTCTGCTCTCATCACTTCTATTCAATCTTGTGCTGTAGGTTCTAGCCAGGAAAATGAGCAAGAAAAAGAAATAGAAGACATCCAGATTGGAAAGAAAGAAATAAAACCATCTGTATTTGCAGAAGACAGGATCTTATATATGGAAAATCCTAAGTGAT
>RJWJ010002493.1:73715-100515 GCA_004363605.1 Indri indri
AAAAAAAAAAAAAAAAGAAAGAAAGGAAGAAAGGAAGAAAGAAATTACTAGAGCTAATAAATGAGTTCAGGAATATTGTAGGATACAAAATCAATATACAAATATCAACTGTTCTATATACTCACAACAAAAAATCCAAAAATGAAAACAAAAAAACAATTCCATTTATAATGAAAAGATTAAAATAATTAGGAAAACATTTAGCAAAAGAGTTGAACGACTTGCACACTCAAAATTATAAACCATTTTTGAAAGCAATCAAAGAATACCTAAATGAATGGAAAGACATCTGTGTTGATGGATGGGCAGATTTAATATTGTTAAGATGGTGATACTTCCCAATTTTTCAGAGTTTCAATTTGCATTCCCTATCAAAATTACACTGCCTTTTTTTGCAAAAACTGACAAGCTGATCCTAAAATTCACATGAAAATGCAAGAGACCCAGAATAGCCAAAACAATCTTGAAAAAGAAGAACAAAGTTGGAGAAATCACACTTCCCAATTTCAAAACTTACTTTAAAACTACAGTAGTCAACAGTAAGTGGTGCTGGCGTAAGCATGGGCATGTAAATCAACAAAACAGAATTGAGAATCCAGAAATAATCCCCTACATTCAGATTCTTAGGGTACCAAGACAATTCAATGGGAAAAGAAGTCTTTTCAACAAAAGGTACTGGGAGAACTGGATATCC
The DNA here is from genome assembly GCA_004363605.1 of Indri indri. Lineage (NCBI taxonomy): Eukaryota > Metazoa > Chordata > Mammalia > Primates > Indriidae > Indri > Indri indri. Next base: position 74,410 of record RJWJ010002493.1, read on the forward strand.
ACATGGAAAGCATGATCCTACCTATATCATATATGCAAATTAAGTTTAAATGGATTACAGACCTAAATGTAAGAGCTAACTATAACACTCTTAGAGGAAACTTAAGTTTTAATCTTCATGACCTTGGATTAGGCATCAATTTATTAGATATGACACCAAAAACACAAGCAACAAAAGAAAAAATAAATAAACTTGTCTTTTTCAAAGTTCAAAACTTTTGTGCTGCAAAGGACATCATCAAGGAAGTGAAAAGACAACACACAGAATGGGAGAAAATATTTGCAAATCATACATCTGATAAGGGTCTAGTATCCAGAATACATAGAGAACTCTTACAACTCAACAAAAAAAAATGATATAAAACCCAATTTAAAAATGGATAAAGGATTTGAATAGGCATTCCTCCAAAGAAGATATACAAATGACCAATAAACACAAGAAAAGATGCGTAACATTATTAGTCATTTGGAAAACAGAAATCAAAACTAGAATGAGATACCACTTCACATTTACTGTGATAACTATAATAAAAGAAAAAACAGCAATAACAAGTGTTGACAAGGACATGGAGTATGTGGAACCCTTATACTTGCTAGTGGGATTGTAAAATGGTGCAACTGCTCTAAAAAATAGTTTGGCAACTCCTTCAAAAGTTACACACATAACTGCCATACGACCTGACAGTTCTGCTCCTAGGTATAGACCCACGAGAACTGAAGGGATGTGTTCACACAGAAACTTGTACACGAATGGTCATAGCAATATTATCCACAAGAGCCGAAGAGCAGAAATAACCCAAATGTCCACCAGTTGATGAATGGGTACACGAAATATAGTATATTCGTATGATGGTATTATTTAGCCATAAAAAGGAATGAAATACTGATACGTGCTCAACATGGATGAACCTTGAAAACATTAAGCTACGAGAAAGAAACCAGAAACAAAAAGGCACATATTGTGTGATTCCATGTCTATGAAATGTCCAGAATAGGCAAATCTATAGAGTCAGAGAATAGATTAATAGTTGTAAGGAGCTGTGGGGGGAGGAGAATTAGGAGTGACCGCTGATAGGTATGGAGTTTGCTTTTGGCTGATAAAAATGTTCTGAAATTAGGTAATGGTGGTGGCTGCACAGCCATGTGAATATACTTCAAAAAACATTGAATTGTGTATTTTAAAAGGGTGAATATTATGATATTTCAATATTTCAATAAAATATATAGTTCAATAAAAAATTAAAGATTAACATGTATGCACAGTATCTGTACTGGGAGGCTGTTAGCTGCAGATAACAGAAATACAACCTCCTCTAGTTCAGTCAATAAGAAAACTTTATTGACTCATGCGGCTTGGAGTCCAGGGATAGAAGAAGCCTTCAGAACTGATTGATTCAGCAGCCGTGTCAGGACTCAGATTTTTAAAATCTCTCTGGTTGGTAGTCCTCAATGTCAGATTCATCTTCAGACTGGTAGTGAGATAAGTCGAATGATTCCAGGCATCACATCTGGACAAAACAATGTCCTCAGGAAGAAAAGAGAGTTCGTCTTCCTGAGGTGTTCTCTTAAGAAAGAGGAAAATTTTCCCCAAAGCCCTCCACAGACATGGCCTTACATCTCATGGCCAGAACTGGCTCACTGGCCCATCATAAGACAATCACTGCAAACAGCAATAGGATTACTTTTAGACCACTGAGGCCCAGCCTAGACCTGGGTGGTGTCAACATTCCCAGCAGCAATTGGCTGGGTGGGGAAGGGGAGGATACTGAACAAAGAAAGAACTAAGAAGGAAGCGGAGAAATGGATGCTGGATAGGAAGCCAATAGCTTTATGAAGTTATCTCAGTAGGATACGATGGATTCCATTTTTGTGTATTTGATTACCTAATATTAATGTATTCAATCAATGGGCTAGAAGGAAGTGCATGGACAATGTGAAATCCAGTGTTCTCCGTGGAGATGAAGATGAATAGTACCAACCAAGCACGCATCGGACCTCTGTCCTCACTACCAGAGATTCTCAGGGGAGGTTTCATCCTCCAATGACCAGGGCATCTCCTAGCAAGAGACGTTAGCTACAGAGCAGGGAGAATCCCGTCTTAGAACTGCATTATGTGTATCTCAGCAGCACGAATGGGTTAATTCCTAATTATTCCTCTTTTAAAAAGGTTGATTTATAGAATATTTTACTCCTATCCATAAATGAAAAAAATGAACAGAAATAACAATAAATCACATGCGTATATTTGATATAACATTTTATTCTCATTACATTGGGCTGGGAGAGGAAGGAGTCGTGTACCAATGAAGAGATTGTGCTATTTTTTTGCCTTTCAGATCGGGATCCAGATTCTAAGTGTCTCCGAATTCAGGATCCGGATCAGAATCCGAAGAAGGTGGGCCACTGCTGTGGGGTGAGGGGGCCACAGGAAACAGGGAGGGGACAGGCATGGAGCTGACCGCGGAAGCTTCCTGTTCCAAGGCTGCCCTCTGGGTACCCGAGGATCCTGGCTGTAGCTCATGGGTGGAGGAGCCCACGGGGGCCCCTCCAAGTGAAGGGGGCAGCACAGGCTGGGGGCTGGCGCTCAGGAGGCAGGAGGTCAGCTGCGGCCGACAAGATGTTGGCCTTCCATCTGCACGCCACAGTCCCGTGCAGGGCCTCTTCACGAGGACAAGGCCAGGCTGGCTCCTTGGCCTCGGCTTCGCCTCACGAGTCATGTAGTATGAGCTCTGCAAACTTTCCGCCAGCTGCAGACATTCCTGCCAGCTCCTCTGTGTGCCCCTCTGCTCGAGATGCTGGGCAATGGCTTCAGACCGTTTGCAATTTTTCTCACTCAACTCTTCAAATTCAAGAGATGTCCATTCTTGCAGGAAACTCTGGATTTCCCGGTCATTCCATGGTTTAATTGCTCTGATGGTGTTTCTTGGTTTCTTTTACCTTCTCTTCTTCCTGAGGGTTTCCATTCATAGCAATTTTAGTCTGGTGTCTCTCTTTCTCCATTTTTGCTCCTGAGTTTTCTCCTAGGATTCTTCTCACTGCAGCTACAGAGCCTAATCTTGGGTTGACAGAGAACTGGCACTTACTCTGCCCTGTGGCATCCAGGAGTCAGGAAGTGCTGAGCGTGGGAATGTGTTTGCCCCTCTCTGCTTCTGGTGTATCATAAAAATATTTTCAAGTGACCAGAAGACTTGAACAGATGCTTTGTAGAGTAATGCATACCAATGGTTAATGAGCATGTGGAGAAGTGCTCAACTTTATAAGTCATCAGCGAAACGCCATTTCTGAAATTAAAAGCACCAAAAAGCCAGATATTTGTGAGGACATAAAGCAGCTGAAATCACGAAACATTGCTGGTAGGAGTAGAAGATGGTAGACCCACTTTGGAGGACAGTCTGTTAGTTTCTTATGAAGTTAAACAACACCTATCTTATGACCCACCATTCTACTCCTAGTTATTAATCCATGAGAAATGAAAACACATGTCCACAGAAATACTTGTTCAAGAATGTTCATAGCAGTCTTGTTCATGGTAGCCACACAGTGTAAAACAACCCAAATGTCCGCCAACAGGAGAGTGGATAAACAAATTGTGATGTATTCATACAACAGAATAGCACTCAGTAATAAAAAGGAAGAAACTACTGCTACCTGCCCTACGTGGATTTTACAGACATGATGTTGAATGAAAGAAGCCAGACCCCCAGACCCCCCAAAAAGTATGTACTGTGCAATTCCCTTTACATGATGTTCAAGAACAGGTACACCTAATTTATGGTGATAGAAATCAAGACAGTAACTGCCTAAGAGCGTTAACTAGAAAGGAACATGAGAAAACTGGAGTGCCGGAAATGTTCCGTCCTCTGAGAACTGTGTTGATTGCACAGGTGCATATACTTATCTGAATACGTTTATGTGTGTACCCAAGATCCATGCATCTCAGCCTCTGTATTTTACTTCAATTTAAGCACAAATTTGAAAATTGAGAGGCAGATTCAATGATTGAAGGGAAGGTATCTGGAGCCCAGTTAGAAGAGGTGGGAATTCAGGGCTAAAGAGTTTGCCTCTGATGCTCTAGGGCCCTGGAGAGCCATGGGAGGTGTTAAAGCAGGTTGGGGGTGGGGATGGATCTGGCTCAGCCTTCGCCGCGTGTTTCAGGGACATTTTCTATGGCTCCCGCTCCCGTTGCCAGCTGCGCTGCTGCTTCGGTGGCTGAGTCAGCTCAGCCCCAGTATTTGGGCTTTCTCATCTGCCTCCTCCTTCCTGAAACAGCTTGGAAAGCGGTCCCTGCTCGGCTGGAGGCAGACACCCTCCCCATCTCCAGCCCCGGGGTGGGGGGCCTGGGAGTGAAGAGCCTGCCCTCAAGCCCCTGCTTGCCGGAGCACAGCGACTGAGGCTTCTGAGAAATCTCATATCAAGTGCCAGCTGCCAGCCCTGTTCCGCCCCAGGATTTCTCGCCGCTCAGCCGGGCGGTGACTCAGTGTGGCCAGGAGGCGGGAGCAGCCCTGCTTTGCGTGGGAGGCCGGCTGCAGCGCGGGAGGAAACACTGCCCATCCCTTCGGGGACCTGGGGTTTCTGCTCTGACCTGTCTGCGCCGCATTCTGTCCAGGCAGGATGAAGGAGCAGAAAGGGCTTGACCTCTGGGGGCAGACCAAGCTGGGGGGCATCCTATCGAAGCATCAGGTTCCACTTCTGTAAAATGGAGCGGGGGTGTCTTAGGGCTTTGAGTGCATGTCATTTATTGAAGGGGGGCCCTGGGGAAAAACCTAGAAGGAGGTGGGAAAGCAGGATAGGAAGGGGAGTCGCCTGAGCATGGAAGCAGCCTCAGGTAGGTCCCACCGGGGTGGTGGGTGGGGGCTGTGGAATTGATCACGCCACAAAGCTGTTCCTGCCCCTCGCTGAGATGAAGGGGGCGGCTGTGAGCTATCAGCAGCCAACACTTACCCAGCTGGAGAGTAGCCACCTGGCTTTGCTCAGGGCCCCAACAGCAACCGCTACCGTGGGTGGGTAAAATACGCACTGCCCAGGGCTTTTGTGAGTTCAGGTAACGGGCAGTGAAGAAACAGTAACTATTTTTTAGCTGCAAGAGAAAGAGTACCTGGGACCACAAAAGTGTGTGCCCTGTCTGCTGTAGCATTTTTAGGGACCAGGGCAGGGTGAGAATCTGAAGTCTATGCATCTAAGCAAGAGCATTATCAAAAGTACTTAAGGTGCCTGTAGTCTCAGCTACATGGGAGGCTGAGACAAGAGGATTGTTTGACCCCAGGAGTTTGAGGCCAGCCTGGGCAACATAGTGAGACCCCATCTTTGAAAGCTATGTCACATATATGGAATTTGGCAGGAAAAAAAAAAATACTTAGCAAGAAGCTGGCAGAGCAGCTGTGTCCTGGAGGCCCCCTTTAGTTTCTGCATCCTAGAGAAGTTTGGGATGAACGAACATGGCCGGGGTAGGGGTCAGGGGCCCTTTAGGGACTTGCGGAGTGGCTACCTACCATCTGGCCTAACCACTTTGCCACATCATTCTGCCTTCCTGTCATGGAGCTGAAAGTGTCCATGCATACCCACCTGAGCCATGCCATGTGCCTCAGGGGGCCTCCAGTCACCTGTCCCCACTCCTCCCCCTGACTTCTCTCTATCACGTGCTCTTAAGAACCTGAGATTTGTCCACTGAGCATCACCTGGTCCATCCAATCCAGGACTCAGCGTTTGATGGGGCTAGCAGTGACTTAGAATGTACCTGGGAGGTCCACCTTTCCCTCTAAAAACCCCCTGTACTTCACGGCAGGAAAAAACACTGACTTTGGAGTCAGACAGACCTGGGTTTGAATCCAGCTCTGCCGTTTTTTGGCTGTGTGATCTTGCTTGAGTTGCCTTACATCTCTGAGCTTCAGCTTCCTGCTCTGTAAAATGTGGATAAACTCATATGCCTGCTCAGAATGATTACCGGGGGATTAAGAACCTTGTCATGTGTTGTGCTTAGCAGCACACAGTAGGCCGTCAATCAATGTTAGCCTCTTCCCCCTTTTCTCTTCTGGAATGACTTTGTTTTTCTGGATCCTGCCATTTCTGGGGGAGCATCTTTCATAGACTCACAGCCCATACTAGAGGGTCACGCCTTTTTTTTTTTTTTTTTTTTTTTTTTTTTTTTTTTTTTTTTTTTTTTTTTTTTTTTTTTTTTTTTTTTTTTTTTGAGACAGGGTTTTACTCCGTCACCCTGGCTAGAGTTCAGTTGTGTCATCACAGCTCACAGCAACCTCAAACTCCTGGGCTCAAGTGCCCCTCCTGCCTCAGCCTCCGGAGTAGCTGGGACCACAGGCACGCACCACCACACCCAGCTAATTTTTCTGTTTTTTGTAGAGACAGGGTCTCACTCTTGCTCAGGCTGGTCTCGAACTCCTGAGCTCAAGGGATCCCAAAGTGCTAGATTATAGGCATGAGCCACCGCCCGGCCTTATCCTGCTCGTTTATCCTAATGGACCGCTTCAGCCTCTAGGGAGGGTCCCTCATCCTGTTGGTTTCCAGCCTTAGTTCCAGGAACTGCTCCATAAAGGCTCGGTTAATTCTTCTCAGCTGTTTCCCACGTCTCCCAGATGCCTTATCTCTTTTACGAGCACCCTCTTTGTGTCCTCATCCGGCTGCCCCTTCCTTGGAAGGACACTGTGGCTGAGGTGAAGGCTTTGCCAGTAAGCTCTGTCTTTTGTTTGGAACCCTGATGGGTTGGTGAGGAGCACTGTTTGGAATCTGCCATCGCAGACAAGGACTTCAAAGGGGCTGGTGGGGCGAGATCAGGTGGACACAGGGTGGGGCTCGGCCTGGAGTGATGGGCAGATGCCCCAGGAGGCGCTCAGAGGCCAGAGCTCAGATCGGAAGGGCTGGCTCCCGGTAAGGGCTCCGGCTGTGACGAGAAGGCAGGGTGTGGTGATGATGCTGCCACATCTGGAAAATCGCTCTCCTGGCCTGCTGGGGCAGCCAGCCATGGTCCCCATGTGTCCATACCCCATGGCACTGTCGTAGCTTCCCCAGATGTAGATGGACTTCCGCCGACCTGAAGCTTGCTTGGACAAGGTGACGTTTTCCAAAGCTTGGTCACACCAAAAACAGTTCTTATCAAGAGAGATTAGATCGTTTTTCTTCCTTTTAGAGCATAATCACACCCAGGGGGTAAATTTTGTCAATTGTTTTGTGAAAACTTGGCATTTGGATACTTCCTAATAGTTTTTATTGTACGTAGTTCTGCAAGCAACACGTGTACACAAATATATATATGTATTTGTTTATATATTTGGATTTATATAGTTATATATTAATAATATCTTACTGAGTTATGATTAAACGACAGTAAAATGCATACATTTTAGGTGTATGGCTTGATGAATTTTTACCTCTGTTTATGCTGCTGTGATCCCTGCCCAGATCAAGCGGCAGAACATTTCCATCTCCACAGAAAGTTCCCTCTGCAACTTTGCAGTCAATAACCACCACTCACCACCCCCTACAAAGCAACCACTGTCTGACTTTTATCACCACAGTTCAGTTTTGCCTGTTTTTGAACTTTGTATGATGGAATCATACAGTCTGTAGTCTTTTGTGTCTAGTTTCTTCCAACGGTCAATGTTTCCTGAGACCCATCCATGTTGCTGCGTTTAGCTGCAGCCACTCTTTTTATTGCTGAACAGTGTCGCATTATGTGACTATACCACACCTTTCTCACACAGTTTCCAGTTGCCGGATAAGAGCCAACTCACTGGAAGCATGGCAGACATAGGACATGCGGAATTTCAAAGAACAGAGCGTCAGGGCTGAATGGAGGAACCTTAAAGGCCATCTGTCTCCACTTACTTATTTTGTACACGAGGCCCAGAGCAGGAACGTAACTAGCCCGAGGTCATGCAGTGACCTTCCTTTCCTTTTTTTTGGCTCTCCATGTCTTGCTGTATCTCTTAAACAGATATGAAAAAGTTAATCCTTTACTTCCTAAAAGGATTGCACAGATTTTCTATGTACACAATCCTGTAGGAATATATGATATAATTTACTTCTAAGGTGTCAGAGACTTGCCTATTATGAAGTGAGACAGATCTATACATGTTCATAAAAGAGAAAGACAGATGATTCACAAGAAACAATCTGTTTGCAGCAAGGTGTGGTGTGCTGGAAAACACAAAACAGGGGAAAGCATTTTTCAGCTCACTTTGCAGAGATGCCGGGGCCTATCAGCTCCCAGATACCATTCCGGGAGTGATTTCTCTGACGTCTTTCGACCTTTTACTGTAAGAGAAAAGTCACAGAAAATCAGGTAGGTCTGGCTTCAAATCCTGGCCCAGACCCTTTGTAGCTATGTGACCTTGGACAAATGACCACTTCTCTAAGCCTCAGTTTCCCCCTCTGTAAATTAGAGAAAATAGTAGCATCTGTCTCATAATGGTATTGGGGAGCACATTTCCTGGCTTACGGTAGATCCTCAATTCTTGGGTTAGAATTTGGTTTTACAGACAGTAGTCCTGGCAGATGGGCAAAGGGTCTGGCAGGGGCAAAGGGTCTGGGCAGAAACAAAGGCCGGGAAGTGGGAATTGGGGCTGGAGTGTGTGGGAGGCCATTTTCTCCCAATACAATTTGATATTTTCCTTGGCAAGTGTCGTATGCCTTTCAAGCCTCTGGTGCCTGGACTTGTCTCTCTGCTTAGCTCTCCCTGGGGTCTCATCTCAGAGATGGGGGCCAGGAAAATGGCAGGGCTCGTGTGGTTGGGAGGTCACAGAGTAGGGCCCTGGTGTGGCACTCCAGCCTGGCTCTGAGCCTGTGGAGGGCTGAGCAGCAAGAAAAAAGAGAAAGGCCCCAAATAGGTAATGGCGAGATTTTCTTGGACTTTTGGAGTCCTCGAGAGACCCTCAAGAGTAGGGCCTCAAGAATTGGAGTGTCTGGAGCAAAGGAAGGAACCAGCTTATAGGCCTGAGTTGGAATTTCTGCTTCTATATTGACTAGCTGTGTGGCCTTGAGTGAATCATTTCACTCTCTGAGCCTCAGTTTCTTCCTCTGCAAAATGGGGAGAATCATTCCTATTGGGAGGTTTTGAGGATCCAATAAGACAACAGTGGGAGAACGGCAATGGTTCCTTCCCCCCTTTCTAGCTGATGGCTAAGAAGTCTCCAGGCCACACCAACTAATGGACTTGCTAAGTTACTGAAGCCCCCTCATCCCAGTTGGAGGGGGAGCCAGGCAGCTTCCATAGGCATCACCATAATTCACATCCTGTCCAGCCCCAGGACAAGCTCAGCGCATGTGTCGGAAAAATGTGGCCATTCTTCCATGGGAAGCGAGGGCTGTGTTTCTGGTATCTTGCTGGTGGGCAGACACTGTTTGCTGAGTGTCCCGAATGATGCCTTCCTCTCTCCAAGTTTCCATTGCTTTAACTGTAAAATGGGATAATAAATGCACGTATATTGCAAAATTATTGTGAAGATTAAATGAAGTAGTGATTGCAAAGCACTTAACACCGAGCCCAATTAAGTGCCGTGGTTAAGAGGATGGGCCTGGGGGTTCAGGCTGGGTTTCACTCCGGTCTCACCTCTTCCCAGCTGTGTTAACTTGGGAAACTGCTTACGTGTTGGGCCTCAATTTCCTTACCTGCAAAATGAGGATATGACTAGAACCTAACTCACAGAGTGTTGCACAGCACCAAGATAACAATTTGAAAAAATAAAATGATTTGAAGCTGACCTGAGGTTCTCAAATGGTAGGATACAGACATCATCTGGGTGATAATGATTAAGGATTCATTAAACTTTAATTTCCCTGTCTGCCAATCACAGCAATGTCATGGAAATTTTAACCAGTTAGAGCAATATAATTGAATTTCAATACTATAGCAGCCTCTTTTTTTTTTTTATTTCAGCATATTACGGGGGTACAGATGTTTAGGTTACGTATGTTGCCCTTGCCCCGCCCCCCCCAAGTCCGAGTTTCAAATAGCAGCCTCTTTTTTATTTTAAAAATTATTCTCTTTCTAGAAGGGGGCAACATGGTTATTGCAAAGAATATAGATTCACACTGAGCGTTGAATCCGGACTCAGTCACAGACCAGCAACATGAACCTGGGCAAGTCACTCCTCCTCTGTGGACTCCTTTCCTCCTCTGTTTGCAGATAATTATGCCAACCTTGCTGGGTTCCCTTGAAGGTAAGATGAGACACTGGGGGTCCAACCCTCAGCCCACCCGTGATGCAGGATCAGCTTCCCCAGACCATGGTTTCCTGGCTATTCTTTGTGTTCTACCGTTGCCATGACTGTGAAATTTTGGCTCAAGGGCATTACGGAAACTCCCGGCTGTTTATGGAATGTTGGTGTTTGCTTATTGTTCTTGCAGGCTTTCAGCCTGCACCAGCCACGCCTGCCTTCTGCACGTGGACACGTGCACACAGGGGCGCAGCCATGGTTCCTGGAAACCATCAAGATTCCCGGTTCCTCTGCCTTCCTCTGGCCATCTGGAAATCTGGCTAAGGAGGCCTCCTTCAGGCAGAGGTGAGGCGTCTGGGCTTTGGTGTCAGACAGTCTTGGACGTAAATCTCAGTCTTATTAATTTTAAATTGCATGCCCTTGGGCAAGTGACTTCATCTCTCTGATCCTGAGTTTCCCTACCTATGAAATGGGGATAACAATGGCCCTTACCTCTAAGGGTTACTGGGGCACTGTGCCTTGTGTGTAGTAAGTGCTATCTACTATTACTGTTGTTAAAGATACAAGATGGGCCTGATGGGCCCCAGCAGAGCAAACAGAGCCAAAATTTCCCTTTTGCAGCTCTTCGCAGGCTCTAGGGAGTATGGTAGAACTCAGGTTAACACACTTACATCTGATAATGTCCATCAGGTGCTTGGCACATAGTCAATGCTCGGTAAGTGCTAATTCCCACTCTACCCCTCTCACACGTAGGTTTGAGAGGACCCCAGAACTTCTTTGGGTATCAGTCATCATTTCTTTCTGCTAAACCTTTTAGGAAGTTCAAAGGGCGGTCTCCTTTGGCCTTCAGGGTAGCCCTGCGGGGCATTGTTCCCAACATGCAGGGAAGAAAACTCAGCAGGGAGACTTTCGGGGGCTTAGCCAATGTGGTAAAGCTGGTAGGTGATAGCAATTTTGTCCACTCCATCTGCCTCCTACCCATCATTCATTCATTCAACAGATACTTGGTGAGCACTACTATGTACTCTGAGCAAAAGTGGTTAATAGGACAGACTCATCTCTGCCTGCGGGCCAGCTTCTCCCCACCCCAACCACCTGTGGAGGGGACAAAGGGCCTCCTGGCAGTGTCCACACAAAGGGAGGAGGGAGAATTATTCCACAAAGGGAGCCCAGCCAGCTCTCCTGGTGTCCCTCCCTTCCAAGGAAGCCAGGGGCAGCCAACCAGCTGAGTGGAGTCAGAGTTCTGCCCCAGAGGAGTGGATGCAACATTTTCTATTCTGCTTGGAGGGCCTTAGGGGGGTATTCCAGGTGGAGGGACAGCCCCCAGTTCGCCAGCCTGTCAGAGGGGGTGGCTCGTCTGCCACGACCCAGGCCCTGGCGATTCTTCTGGCCCCTCTAAGCCTTGAAGCATTTCCTGGAACAGTACGTCTTCCCGAAGCTCCTTCTGGACACCCACCGAAAACTGCATGTCTCGGAGCGTCCGGCTGGAGCACTTCTCCACCAAGTGCCTCCGCTATTGGTTGACTGAGGTGGGCAGGGCTGTGTTGGTGAGACGCAGATTGGCTCCCTTCCCCTCCCCTCTGGTCTTCCTGCCCCCCGGAAGGCAGGAAAGTCCCAGAGAAGCCTTGGAGGACAGAGGGTGGCCTGGGCCTGGGGTTTGGGCCATGCAGGGGCGGCTTTAGAAAGCCCTTTGGTGGCCACTATCTCTGATGGAATTCAGGAAGCCAGAGGCATTACCCGCCCTCCTCTCCTCTCCGACAGCCATCCCTTTGCTAGGCTGATGGCTTCTGGCAAGGGGCCCAGTCTTGGCGCTGGAAGGAGAGGCCTGCAGAGAGGCGGCAGAGCTGCTCTCGGCCCCTCCTCGCTGACACGGCAGAGCAGTGGCCTGGAAGTGAGGAGACCTGGCCCTAGGCTAGTGACTCCTTGGGCCATTATTGCAAAAAGACCTCTGCCAATCTGAAATACACACATCTGTGCTCCATTTGGTGGCCAGTGGGGGTAGCCACCAACTGGGAGTGAAGATTTGCTGTTTGCCCATAGTCTTGCTACCAGGTCATCATGAAAGCAAGTCATGAACAGAATTCTGCCCCTATAAAGACATTTAGTAAGCAACTATTATGAGCAAGCAAGCCCCAAACATTTATGAAACATGAATTTATTTAATTCAGTAAATCGGAGGCAGACAAGAATATTCCAGGGTCATATTCTGTGTCTGTAACAGGCCACATCAGGCAACTGGAATCACCCTTAACCAATGGCTAGACCTAGGGTCTATCAGGAACCAACCTGAAGTGCCATCCCCAGGGCTTGCAGATTCTTATACCTTGTCCATGCCAGGGGAAGGAACACCTCTAAAGTAACTTTAGCCAAGCTATCCATTCTGAATCCCACTAATTTCATCAACAAGGGCCTGTTTCTAGCATCCATTAAGCTGGCTAACAAGCCACTGATTTCACCTCTGAAAACCATTTATTTTTAACAGTCATTATGCTAATCAGCAAAGCCTCTAGTGTTGATCAGCACTAAAGATAAATGAAACCCTTGTCTGGGTTCTAGAGCCATTGAGGGCTTCCTGGATGAAGTGAAGATGACACTTTGGTGAAGATGGCCGCTGGCCACCCCTGGACTGTGAATTCCAGGTAAAGCTCTTGACTGCCCTGGAGTTGCAGCTAAAACCAAGAACTCACGTCTACACCACACTATCTTCTCTGAGGCATTTCCGGCTTCACTTTGGACGTTGTGGCGGTAACATTCTGACAGTTGACTCTGCCACTGGGCCTCTGCATGCCCATCTCTAACGTGACTGGTACCCCATACCCTTGGCATAGCCTCCTGCTCTGGGGCAGAACCTGGGGTGAGGCTGTTTTGAGCTTCCCACGGACAAGGCTGGTCATTTTCCAATACCTCCCTTTGTCAAGAGGTCCTAAGAGTGCTTACCCCTAGGAAAATGTACTTATTTCTAAACATTCTTTTGTTCAACTGATCATTTGTTCATTAACAATTTTTGGTGAGGGGGTAGTTTCCACCTGCCTATGACTGCGCTGGTGTTACTTTTCTGTCTCCCTGCTAGACCGTAAGCTGCAGCCCCTGTGCCTAGCACAGCGTTGGCGCTCAGTAATACTGAATGAGCGCTCAAAGATGATGGAAGGGAGAAGGCCTGGGGGCTGCGGGGGAGGGAAGCAGCAGCGTGCCCTCCCTCGGCTCCCTCGGCCTCTCGTCTTCACGCTTCTCCCGGGCTGGCGAAAGCCTTTCCACAGTGGCTCAGTTAAGTGCTGAGCTCCCGTCACTGCCAGAGTGCCCTGTGAGAGCTGTGGCAAGCAGCTGATTGCCAGAGCACAAGGCGCCTTCCCGTGTCTGACTCGCTTGGGAATAGGTGGTTCATTTCTGAAAAGGCGAGGCTTAGGGAAGTCTCATGGATGGAGGGGCAGAGGAGAAGGAAACAAAACAACAGACCGAGAGACACAGAGCCACAGCCAGCCAGCATGTGCTGAGCACGCCGTCCATGCCGGGCACGCCGTTGGGCCCCAGAGATTCAGTGGTGTAGAACAGCGCTCCCCAACCTTTTTGCACCAGGGACCCATTTCATGGAAGACAATTTTTCCACGGACTGGGGGCAGGGGTGGGGGTGAACGGTTTCAGGATGATTCCAGCGCATTACATGTGTTGTGCAGTCAGCCCTCTCTGCTAATGATGATCTGTATTTGCAGCCGCTCCCCAGCGCTCGTGTGCGCAGTTTACAGTAGGGTTCAAGCTCCTACGAGAATCTAATGTCTTTGCTGATCTGACAGGAGGCGGAACTTATGCAGTGATGTGAGTGATAGGGAGTGGCTATAAATACAGATAAAACTTAGCTCATTTGCCCCACTCACCTGCTGCTGTGCAGCTCGGCTCCTAACAGGCCACAGACCAGTACCAGTCTGCAGCCCGGGGGTTGGGGACCACAGGTGTAGAAGACAGAATCAGGCCTGCCTTAGAGTCTAGAGCTGGTCTAGTCTAGGGCTTGGCAAACTGCAGCTTGTACTCGTAAATAAAGTTTTATCGGAACACACCCGTGCTCATTCATTGAGCGTTGTCTAGGGTTGATTTCACTCAATGGCAGAGTTGGGTAGTTAAATAGGGACTGTGTGTGTCCCACAAAACCTAAACTACTTACAGTCTGATCCTTTATAGGAAAATGTGCTGACCCCTGGTGTAGAGGCCAAGCAGATACAAACAGAATGTGGTGCAGAGAGAAAGTGAGGGTTGCCAAAGTATACACGGAGAGAAACGAGGGAGAGGGGAGGAGCCCCCATACCTACGTGAGGTGGGAAAGCTGCAGGTCCCACGGATATTTCCATTTGTCATCCTTCACCGTGACAAAACTCCACCATCGGCAGCTTATTCCTTAGGGATAAGCATTGCTTTCACAAATATCTGCCTGGGAAGAGTTATTTATCCTTGATTCACACCCTGGGTGTGGATTAGCTGATGAGATCTTTCGGGAGATCCGGAAGCCAGGAAGGAGGGAGAGGGAAGGCTGGGCCTTAAAGGGTGGGAGTGCCCCGGGTGGGGCAGAACAAAAGCAATTGTGTTGTTTGTCCAAGATGAGCGGATGCTGGGCTGTGTCTCTGAGCTGTCCTGGGGTTTCTAAAGGGTGGGACTGTATTTGGAACTAAAGGAGTCATTTGCCTCTAAAGAGGAGAGTTATGATTCTTCTTCCCATCCCTGACATTGGGGAGCATCTGCTCTAGGGACACACAGAGGGGTGTGTGTGCCTGTGTGCACGTACGCAGTGGTCTTGTGCACTGGTGTGTGTACCAGGATCGATCCACATTTATAGGAAGGGAGGGTTAAGTTTATACAATTTGGGGGACCCTCTTTAAGAAAAAGATTTCAAAATTATCAGTACAAATTTAGGTACACATATTTAGAAATAAAAATGAAATCACAATGTTACAAAGTTTTTAAAAACTTACAAGTGTCAGAAATATCGTAAAACCTAGAAAAAGACATGTATCAGTTAACTCCTTGATACCTTCTGAAATGCATTTCTTACTTTTTTTTGCTTTATACTCTTCACACGTGCATGATTTTTAATAATCTTTTCTATATGGAGAAAAATAAGTAAGTTTTTCCTCTGTCACGGTTGATTAAAAAAAATTTTTTTTAACCAAGAGTTAGGATGTGTAAAATGTGACTTCATACACACACATGCTGCTTCCAGCACCGCTTTGGGTTTGGGTCCTGCAGATACGGGAATTCTGATAAACTCTGTTTTGTGTGGAGTTTGTATTTTGTACGCAGCCCATCACAAAAGAAGAAAAACGTGTGGTGTATTTATAACGGTCTATGTTGCACTGTTGGGGAAATACTGCATTATCAAGCATATGCCCAAATGGTAAAAGAATTTTTTGAGTAGGTGTTAATGAGAATTGAATTCACTTATAACACTAGGCGTCTGATGATTTGAAGAATTTTATATTTTCATTTCCAAGACCAGTTTCTGGCTCTGTTCATTTCTAATCTCATTTCTCTTGTTTGACCACACCAAACCACTCACTGAGATGTCTCAGCACAATCTCAGGGCTCACCCCTTCATGTCCTGATGCGTGGCTTGTTGGCACCGGAGCAGCAGGGCTCTTCTGGAAGCCACTGCTATGCCAGTGTCTTAGGTCATTTTCTATTGCTTATAGCAGAATACCTGAAACTAGATAATTTATAAAGAAAAATAATTTATGTCTTACAGTCATGGAGACTGAGAAGTCCAAAGTTGAGGGGCTGTGTCTGGTGAGGGCCTTCTTGCTGGTGGGGACCCTCTGCAGAGTCCCAAGGCAGCGCAGGGCATCACGCAGGGAGGAGGCTGAGTGTGCCAGCTCAGGTCTCTCTTCCTCTTCTTGTAAAACCACTGGTCCCACTCCCAGGATAACCCATTCATCCATGAACCCATTAATCCATGAAGGGATTAATCCATTCATGAGGGCAGAGCCCTCATGACCTAATCACCTCTAAAGGCCCCCTCTCAATTCTGCCATATTGGGGACTGTTTCGCCATGAGTTTTGGAGGGGGTGAGCCTTAGTAGCCAGGACGGATAATAACCTGTATGTGGAAGGGGCAATCGACCACAACTTCCCCCAAACACAGCTTGTCATGAGGGGAAGTGTGACAGAAGAGAAGTCGAAGCAGAGGGAGCTAGCAGTCTTAACTGATTGTGGCTACAACGTGTTACTTTCCCCAAATGCTCCTCATTTGACTAGTGGATAAACAAAAATTACGGTATATCCATACAGTGGGCTATTATTTGGCCATAAAAAGGAATAAAGTACTGATACCTGCTACAATATATATGAACCTAAAAACATATGCTAAGGGAAAGGAGACAGGCACAAAAGGCCACAGTGTATGATTCTGTTTATAAGAAATGTCCACAACAGGCAAATCTATTGAGTCAGAAAATAGATTAGTGCTTGCCAGGGAGGAGGTAAATGGGAAATTATTGCTAATGGGGTTTATTTTGGGGATGATGAAAAAGTTCTGGAATTAGATAATGGTGATGGTTGTACAACTGTATGGATATGCCAAAAATCTCTACATTAAGGTACTTAAGGGTGAATCTTGTGGTATATGAATTATATCTCAATAAAGCTACTATTTTAAAAAGAATATTACTTTTGCAAGTTTTACAAAACCATATGACCAAGTGAACACATTACTAGGGTCCCTTCCTGTGATAAATTCCCCTTTGGTGTGTATGTGTATCAGTTATCTACTGGTAGAGTAATGCTATGTAACAACCAACCACAAAACCCCAGGCACAAGGTAACAAATACTTACTTGGTTCGCTGGTGTTAGCTAGTCTCATACTTCTGATGGTTGGCCATCGGTTGGCTGACGTAGGATGACCTCAGCTGGGACCTCAGCTGGGGTGACTTGGTTCTGCACCACGTCTCCTCCTCTGACATCCTAGGCACGTTTTCACAGTGATGGCGAGGATCAAGAGACAGGAGCAGAACCACGCAAGCACTTTTTCAAGGTTCTGCTTGCATCGTGTCTGCTAATATTGCCTTGGCCAGGGCTAGTCACATGACCAAGTCCAGATTCAGTGGGCAAGGAAATAGATCCTTCCTCTCAAAAGAGAGGAACTGCAGAGTCACGTGTCAAAAGAAGTAGATATGTAGAGGCCAATTGAGGCAATTAATTTTCTGTCTGCTTCCTCATATACACATGTGTGTGCCTGCTATGCGTTTGCAGGTATAAGGGTATCAATATGTGAACATAAGTATGTTCAGGCATACGTGTGTGCATGTGAGGCTGTTTGTGTGTGCGCTTCCTCTGAGTGTATATACAGTATCTGCTACTTGCATGCATGCATGGGAAAGTTCTGGAAGCTTTTCTGCTTGTGTGTCTGAGTAGGTGTGAGCCTTCCCAGATAGGTGCCAAGTACAGCGAACCAATGCATGTGCTCCCAAACCCCCATACCAGTGGGAGTCTGGGGTCTCTGGGTCCTTGTCTGTCTTCCTCAAGATGGGCATCTATTAAGAGAAGCAAGAGCACAGGCTTTGAAAACAGAAAGGCTGGATTCAAATACCAGCTCAGCCACTGACTGACTTGGCAGGGAACTCCTCCCCCAGTTTTCCGATCTGTAAAATGGGGATGCCACTTCCTGGTTTCCTTGCGTGAAGGGGCTTCGTAACATGCAACATGCTGTGGCTTCGTTGGCTATAAACATGCTGGGGGAGTGATTTTCCCTTCTCATTCCGTGCCCCAAAGCCTTGACCTCTTTCCACATGCTGAAACTGGAGGTGGCTCTGCATCTCTTAATGCATTGCCATGGCAACCACTGCCTTCTTCTCTTCCGTCAGCATTGTGGGATGGGGCTCCGTGGCCCTGCTCACTGCTGGGCCCAGGGCGTGGTGGAGGAGGAGCAGGCACCCCTGGAGGCCCTTTCCTCCTGAAGCAGCTCAGGCAGGACTGGGAGGCTTTTAGGAGTCCTTGTTGTTGCTGCTCGCTCCTCTTCCACGCCCCTCCAGCGGCAGCTCAGGAAGGTCCTGGAGCAGTCTGTTCAGACGTTGGCCTATCTTAAAATCACCTGGGCAGCATTAAAAAATGCACACTCCTGTGCCTCACCAGAAAGTCTGGTCCGGTAGGTCTGAGGTGGGTCGGTTCTGACGGGGGAGGTCCAGGAAGCACACTTAGAGAAACCCTGCACTGCGGGTGCAGGGCCTGGGGCGCCCCGTGACTAACGCCCCTGATTCCCACAACACAACCAGTCTCTTCATTCATTCACTCACTCATTCACTTACTCGATGTAAGTGAATGACATCGACCCACGTTTAAATAATCCACTCACATTTAAATAATCATTCCCTCATTTACGCACTCATTTATTAGAACAAACATTTATTATTATCTTAAGCTCTGGGAGATGGAGAGATAATTACGGACACAGTCCCTGCCACCCTACAGGAGGTTCTGTAGCAGTGTTTTTCAAAATGTAGCAAAATGAATTTAATGGATGGACTAACATGTTTTTTAAAAAGGAAACCAAAAGACTATAGTGGAAAATAATAGTGTGCATAGCAGGCAGCAAGGGAAAATGGTTTGGGAACCTTTGCATGCAGGGTACGTGTGTGTGCGTGCGCGTGTGTGAATGGGCTCTCAACATGAACTGTGTCTCCCGGCAGGCGCTGGGGGGAGGCAGGGGGCTGGGGATGCGGCAGCAGATGCCAATACTGCACGCTGGTGCTACAGGGAAGATGGGCTGGGGGGTGGCAGAGCCCACTCCCTCTGCCGGGGTGACACCTGGGGAACGTCACTCCCACCGAAGGTGCATTTGGGCTGGGTCTTGAAAATGCACAGCGGTTTTCCCTCTAAAGAGAGAGGAGAGGGACGCAGGCAGAGGCAAGAGTGTGCACAGCACGGAGGCGGGAAAGCAGAGAGAAGGGCCAGGGATCAGCGGGGCTGGAGCCCGGGAAGGGAGGCTGGAGGGTGAGAGGAGGGGTCCCAAAATGGCCTGGGGTGCCAGAGAAAGCACTGGGTTGTATTGTGACACCATCTGGAGCCACTGGAGAGAAAGCAGGCCATGACATGGTTGTTTGCGTGGCCACTTAGAGAGACCAGACCTGCAAGGTGGGAGGGGAGGCGATGGGAATCGCAGCCCCCGAGGGAGGGCTGGAGGCAATGGGGCTGGGCAGCGGCCGCACCTGGGGTGGCCCGATATGGATACATACACTTCAGAGGCTGTTTCGCAGGCAAAACAAACAGGAACTGATGCGTGGACATGGGGAGGGAGGATTTGGAAGTGCCCAGCCTGATGCCTGGGTTCCCGAAGCGCGAGGCGGGGTTGCAGGGAAGCTGTTCACAAGTCAGGGACCCTTGATTCAGCTTCGTCAGAGTCCTTGCCTGATTCTAGTACAGCCTGTCTCCCTGGGAAGCAAAGGTAGTTCCCCAGCCCTCCAAATGGGAAGTGGGGGAGGTTTTATAACTTTATATTTTTTGTTTTTTTAAAAAATTAAGCGAGTAACGGAGGCTCGCGGTGGAAACCAGATGGCCAGCAGTGTGCTGTGCACTGCCAGTCTGCCCTCCTCTATTCTGAGTACCTGGAGGCACTCCCTTGACACCAGATATGGGCCTGCGACGAATTCTGGCTGGTGAAATACAAGAGGCAGCGGCGTGGGTCACTCCAGCCAGAAGTGTTCAGCCGCTGCTGCTCAACCTTCTCTTCCCCTGGCTGGGTGGATGCTGACACCGTATGAGAAACATCGGCATCATAAATGAGTGGTGCTGCTGTCAGCTGGGTCCCTAAGCAGGACCCACTGGCCAATCCTTTGTTGGACATATAATGTGAGCAACAAATAAACTTGTGTTGCTTTAGGCTGCTGAGGCGTAGGGTTATTTGCTACCACAGCGTAACCTCGGCTACCCTGGCTGGTATAAAAAGCCACCATTTATTGAGCATCTACTACATGCCAGGCCCTTTGCTTAGAGAATACTAGAAGGATCCTGTCAATAGGCAAGTCAGAGTCTCGACACTGTTCAAAATGCCAGCTTCCCCTCCCCGTCAGAGCCAAAGCCCAGCGCCTTCCACTGTGACCTGCACGGCACCCTGCTCTGTCTCCTCCTCCACCGCGCTCCTCCCAGCCCACCCCACTCCCGTCCCACTGACTCCGTCCCACTGGCCCCCTGTGACTCTTTCTCCTGGAATGCGATCCCCCTGTGTGTCCTTGTGGCTCCCGCTCACCTCCTCTGCGCGAGTATCGCTCTCCCAATGAGGTGTTCCTTGGCACCTAACTGTACGTGTCTGACCCCTGGACAACATGCTTCCCGTGTCGGCTTTGTTATTTCTGTCCTTATCCCCTTTCCCTGACATGATGCCTACTTGACTTCTCTTCATTACTGTCTGTCTCTCCACCACCCCCCGGCCCCCCGCCCAATGGAGCCTCCTCCAAGCAAGGATGCCTGCCAGCTTTGTTTCCTGCCGTCCCCCAGGGCCTGGCGCCTAGGAGGTTCTCAGAGAAATGTCCTTAAGTGAATGAATGTACGAGCTCACCTGATCTTCCCACCAGCCTGTGAGAAAGCGAGCTGTAGTCCTGTTATCTTCAGAGCAGGAGGCTCTGAGACTCAGTAACTGGCCCGAGGCCACGCAGCTGGAAGTGACCTGCAGGGCTGAGATTCTAAAGCTGGCCTCTCTGTCTCACAGGCAGGGCGGCAGCAACACCGTGGGGGGCTTTTCATCCAAGTCCGAAGCCTCTGACCCGGAAGTGGGACCTTCTGCCCTGGTCCCCCTTCCCCGCCCGGCGTAGCCTGGTCTGGGGCCGGCTGGGCTGGCTGCCTGTCCTGCTGGACGGCCCGAGCGGGCAGCAGCGCCCCCTGCCGGAAGCGCCGTCCGCCTGGTCTCCAGGAGCGGGTGGATGGCGGGGCAGGAAGCCGGGCTCACGCCTCGGACTGGGCGCTGAGGCCCTCAGAGCGGAAGTGTGCGCGCCCACAGGGCACGCGCCGGGGGTCGCCGTCATTCCCTCGCTTGGTCTCAGTGCGGGGAGGCGCCCGGGGCTGGGCTAAGACAGATCTGTGCTCAGTGCCTGCCCGGGCCGCTTTCTGGCTGTGTGGCCCTGAAGCCCGAGCCTCACACGCCTCTTCTGCCGCAGGGGTCAGTCACAGGCAGGGAGGTCACGCTCGGATACCACCTCCCCGCCAGCCCTGACGTTTCGCTCTCCGTCTGCCGTCTGCCACCCGGCGTCCGCTCCGTCCCCGAGCCTGGCGCAGGGCCGGCCGCCGCGCGGGGCTTAGCGAAAACTCCCGTCAGCTGAAGCGCACTCTGCCCCGAGACGGGCGGCGGCGCGCGATAAGCGCCCTCGCTATCGTCATCACTGTGCGTCCGTCTGTCCACTTATGCGTCTATCCACTGATTCACTCACATATATTTCTACTTTAACTGAGGCAAAACACACGCAACATAAAACTTACCATTTTAACCACTGTTAAGTGTTCGGGTCAGCGGCCTCAGGTACATTCGCACTGTTGCACAAGCGTCACCGCCATCCGTCTCCAGAACTTTCCATCTTTGCAGATGGCAATTCTGTCCCCGTTAAACACTAACTACCCCCGTCCCCCTCCCCAGCCCCTGGCACCCACCACTCGACTGACTTCCGTCCCGATTAACTGACTGCCCTAAGAGCCTCCTTGCAAGTGGAATCCGGTGTCTGTCCTTTTGTCACATGTATTTCTCGAGCCCCTGCTACATGCGCGGCGAGTGGCTCTTGCAGCACTAAAGTGGGGATTGACTGAGATCACTGCAGGTGAAACACTGAGCACAGGGCAAGGCGCAGGGGAAGAGCCCAAATAAAATTCGGCCCGTCCTCTGCACCCGCTCTCTGAGCTGCGCCGGGAGGTCGCGCTCCCGCCCCCGCCGGGAATTCTGACTCCAGTCCTCGCGTCCCTCGGTGGCTGCTATACTCCGCGTGGACACCAGATGGCAGCTTCGTGCCAGGGAGACGCCTCGGCTGCGGCCTGCAGGGCGGGGCGGGGAGGGGCTGCGCGGGCGGCAGGAAGTGATTAAGAAAAGGGGATACATGGGCCTAAGTCCCCCAGGGTTTGAATCAAATGCAGAGAGCGAGGCCCCAACAGGGAGGAGGAGGAGGGAGGGGGCGGCATGCTGCCGCGGAAGGAGCACGGGCTTGGCCCACCCATGTGGGACGCACTCAGGCCTAGCGAGGCCACTTTTCTGCTGTGTGGCGTTAGGTGAGTCTCTTCACCTCTCCGAGCCTTCACCTTATGTCTGTGAAATGGGTCTTCTGATAGCGCCTCTGCAGGCTTGTCGGGAAGGGTAAATGAAGGTACACGCAAAGCTCCAAGCTCATCGATGCGGAGGAGAGAGGGGCTCTCTCCGTGATGACGGCAGAGCCCTGAGACGAGGGGAATCTTTGTCCCCCTCACGCCGTCCACCAAAGGTCGCTCCACTTCCTGCTTCCTGACTTCTCACCGCGAGCCAGACCCCCAGCCAGGGGCCGGCAAACCCGGGAGGTCAGCACGTTCGCGGCCCCTGTCCAGCCTGCGGGCGGTGGCAGGGCGTCTCCAGTCCTCCTGCCCCTGGCTTCTCTGCCCGTCCGCCTCCAGGGGCCCTTTTGTCTCTGAGCAGAGGGGCCAGGCAGGGGATGTCGTAGTCTCGGTTTACATATTCCTCTCTGGCCTCAGAAACTAGTTTCTGTTGCCCACAAGAAGTCTGATCTAAGGAGCCAAACACAAAAGGTCACAGATCGTATGATCGTATGTATGTGAAATGTCCAGAGAAGGCAAATCCAGAGACAGAAAGTAGATTAGCGGTTGCCAGGAGCCGAGGGGTGGGGGAGGATGGGGAGAGAATGCTTAATTTGGGGGTGATGAAAATGTTTTGGAACTAGGTAGACGTGGTGATTGTACAACATTGCGAACGTGCTAAACGCCACTGAATTGTTCATTTTAAAATGATTAATTTTATTTTATGTGAATCTCACCTCGATTAAAACAAAGTTTGATTTAAGATATGTTACTGCCATTGTGACCATTAAAAATAAAGCCTGGGGGCAGGGGCAGTGGCCTTCCAAACCTTGAAATCCAAAGCCTGACGCTTTTCTCCCTCTAATGGTAGAGGAAGGACTGTATCCATCTGTCTGTCTGTGTGTCCATCCAGCTTTCTAATCATTCATCTATCTGTCCATTCGCCTACTCACCCACATTATCCACTATCTGTTAGCATGTCTGTCCTATTATTCATTCACCAATCCGTCATTCCCTCTGTCTCCTCACCTGCTAGTTTATCCATCCATCCACCAACCTACTCACCCACCCACCTCCCTGCCCACGTTCCCATCCTTCCATCCCTTCACGAATCCTCCCACCCATCCTTCCTTCCATCCATCTAGGCGACCCTTTAGCCCCTTCTCTGTCTCAGACACCATCATTTCAATAACAAGCAACTCCAAGCGGTCACTGTGCTCAAGGAGTTCCCTATGTCCATTGGAAAGACTATAATAAATGCTCCAGGGAAGCTTAGGGAGTTGTGGGAACACTTAGCGGGCAGATAATTTAGCTGGGAGTCGCGGGAGCATTGGGGAGGACCTCCTCAAGTGCAGACCTGAAGAGTAAACAGGAGAAAAGCGAGAAGAGTACTTTTGGTGGTGAGGAGGTGGAGGGAGGGGTCAAGAGGGGTGCTTCTTGCAGAGGGAACTGCAAGGTTGAATTCTCAGGTGAGAGAACCTGGCAGAAAGACATGTCCGGGGTGGCTGATGTTTAGCATTTGAGGGGGAGGGAGCAGTGGCCACAAAGGATGGAAGAGGGACCCACAGGCAGTCCTTCCAGTTGGGGCTTCATGGGTCAGGGCAAAGAGCTTCGATGTTGCGGAGGATGGTGGGGAGCCATGGGAGGGTTTTAGGCCAGAGAGCCAACTGATGGGATATGCATTTTAGACAGATCCCTCCTGCAGTGTAGACTGGATAGGGCAGGCTGGGAGATGGGACCCCGGGAGGAGCCAGGTGTGAGAAGGGGCCTCGGGGTGCATGCGTGTCCCTGGGAGTGTCCTCAGACAGGACTGAGGTGGTCCAGTGATGGATGGGTGTTCTCACTCGCCCCTTTCCATCCCCGGCTGTCCATAGCAGCCCCCTCCAGCAGCTCACTGTGCCCCTGCTGGGATCTGAAGCCAAGGGGCTCATGCTTCGTCACTTCCCATTAGCGGTGGCTGTGGGCTTCGCATGGGCTCCAGGCTCCTGTGGGGGCAGGGAGTGGAGGAGGGAGGAGGCAGCCTGTCCAGGGACAGGGGTCCTTATCCCGGTGCCCCTCTCCTCTCTGTCCCCATCGCACAACAATCTGTTCTCGCACCTCCTCTTACTGCACTGCCGCCCCCGGAAAGGAACGGGGATGATTAGTTTCATTTCACAGATCAGGAAGGAGGGGCACAGAGAGACAAAGTGACTTGCTCAAAGGTCCACACCTAGAAAGCAGCCAACCTGAGGCTTGTATTCAATTCTGCCTGACCCTGGAGCTCCTGCCCATTCAGCTCAGATAACTACTCCCTTAATATTCACCATCGTAAAAAAATGCTACGAAGTACTATCATCCATGCCTACATTTCCATATCTACATGCCCACACCAAGAAGTAGAATAAAATGATAGCCAAGCATGTGTGCTATGGAGCCACAGGGCCTCGGTTTGAATCCTGACTCCCTTCCTTACTGAGACAGCTACGTGACCATGGGCAAGTTACTTAGCCTCTCTGGCCTGTTTTTGCATCTACTAAAAGGATATTCCAGGCACCATCCTTACACTTCACACATATTTACTATTAGGTTATTAAGTATAGAATGTCCGATTCCCTTAAGTACTAAGTTTGACAGTTGATATCTCTGTCATTTTGTTTTGACACTTCTTGTTTTTATTTTTATTGTGAAAGTACATCCTCATTCTTTCCAGTGCACATTTTGGCTTGTGATTATCTTTCAAATTTTTTTTAGAGCAATTTTTGTGAAACCATGGATAAGTCAAAAATTCATGTTATTTTTGAATGTGAGTTCCATGGTGAACCAATGCAGCACAGACAGCTGGAAATACCAACGACATGTTTGGGAAGGATGTGGCTAATGAACACACAGCGTGTCGATGGTTTGAGAAGTTCCATTCTGGTCACTGTAATCTTGAAAATGAGCCATGCGGGTGACCTGAGACCAAGGTGGATAATGATGAGCTAAAAAGCTGTAGTGGAAGTGAATCCATCTCAACCTACACGTGAATTAGCAGCAAGGTTTGACATTACTATTCCAACAATATTGGACCATTTGAAACAAATGGGCAAGGTAAAGAAGCTGGGTGAATTAAACAAACATCAGAAGAGAAATCGTCTGGAAGCTTGCCTTTCTTTGCTGTCACGACATAAAGGTGAACCCTTTCTACAGCGTGTTGTTACATGTGATGAAAAATGGATTCTTTTTGACGATCACAAGTGTTCGGCACAATGGTTGGATAAAGACGAAGTGCAAAAACACAGTCCGAAACCAAATATTCATCAAAAAAAGCTGATGGTGTCTGTTTGGTGGTCCAGAGCTGGTGTTATCCACTACAGCTTCGTGAAACCTGGCCAATCATTTACAGCGGATGTCTACTGCAGCCAGCAGGACGAAATGAGGAGGATGCTTGCAATTAAGCAGCCAGGACTGGTCAACAGAGACAGACCAATCCTCTTGCAAGACCACATGTCGCACAAAAAACGTGCTCAAACTACAGCAGCTGGACTTGGAAACTCTGTCATCCACTGTATTCACCAGACCTTGCACCAACTGCCTACCAACTTCTTCCAGGCTTTGGACCACTTCTTGTGAGGAAAAATATTCAATTCTGAGCAAGCTGTGGAAAATGCCTTTCTCAATTTCATGGCCACTAACTCTCCAGGCTTCTTTGCTGCTGGCATAAGCATGTACCATTAAGATGGCAAAACTGTGT
>RJWJ010002494.1:0-100389 GCA_004363605.1 Indri indri
CCCAGCCCCACCTTCAGTGCCAGCCCTACTCCCATCCCCATCCATAATCCTGTTTCCGGCCTCATTCCTACCCCAGCCCATCCCCATATCCACCCCTCTCCATAGCTCCATTCTCATCTCAACGCCTCCATTTTCGGCGTATCCCAACCCCATGCCTGACTTCAGCCTCATCCCCAATCCATGAGCACCCACAATGCCAACCTCTTACCCCTGGAATAAAAATTGCTCTCATCCTCTGAGCATTTGCTGCGAGCCAAGCACATGGCTGAGAGCTTTATCGGAATGTTCATTTTCACTTTCACACTGGCCTGGCTGGGTAGAACTCCTCTTATAGCTGTATCCTGAGCTCAACGTCTAGCACTTAGTAGGTGTTAAAGGATGTGAGTTTCATGAGGTAGTGAAGAATAAGAACCAAGGACAATGTTATGCCTTCAATGGGTAAATTAAAATGATGTCAGAATTTATCAAGTGCGTACTCTGTACCCAGCTATTCTTTCTAATACTTAACCGGTGTTTGTAGGAGACAAGAACCATGATTATCCTAACTATAACAATGGGGAAACTGAGGCTCAGAGAAGTTAGGTCCATTTTCTAAAGACATACAGTAAGGAGGTGGTTGAGCTGGGATTCAAATACATGCTGCCTCCAAAGCCCATGTTCTTGACCTCAAACTTCATATACCACTTGCAAGCTTACTAAATTTTTAGTGGTCTCCTATTGTATACTGGGAATGGCAGGAACAGTGGTAAAAAAGACAGGCTTAGTCCTTGTCCTCATGGAGCTCAAGCTCTAGATGATGACATAATCACATTAGTGAATATTGAATTATAAAGTATGATATGTTCTGGGAAGGAAATGTTAATACTAAGATGCTAAGAGGAAAATAACACGAGGAAACCAACTCTAGACAGAGTGAACATGGAGGCTTGTCTGAGGAAATTTGAGTTGAGCCCTGAAGGATGAGTGGGAGTTAGACATGTGGGAGAGGGAACAGTGTTCCAGACAGTGAGGACAGCATGTGCAAAGGCCCTGAGGTGGAAGGTAGAAAGGTGTGTTCAAGAAACGCTTATAGGCCAGGCACGGTGCCTCCCACATGTAATCCTAGCACTTTGGGAGGCCGAGGCAAGAGGATCACTTGAGACCAGGAGTTCAAGACCAGCCTGGGCAACATAGTGAGACCCTGTGTCTATAAAAAATTAAAAAATTAGCCAGGCACGCTGGCATGTGCCTGTAGTCCCAGTTGCTTAGGAGGCTGGGGTGGAAGGGTCGCTTGAGTCCAGGAGTATGAGGTTGCAGTGAGCTATTATGACGCCACCGCACTCCAGCCTGGGCAACAGAGGGAGACCCTGTCTCAAAAAAAAATTATAGAAGATAATTTCTCTATTGTGGTTTATGTGTCAGGCACATACAAAACCTGAGGGACAGAGAGGTTAATTATCTTCCCCAAGTTCACATAGCTAGTAAGAGTGAGTTCTACCTCCCTTGAATCATGCTTCCTCCCCGACTCCTCTTTTGCCCCCAGATGTGAACATGGAGGCTCCAGATGAGAAGTCCATCATCACCTATGTGGTCTCTTTCTACCACTATTTCTCCAAGATGAAGGCTCTGGCCGTGGAGGGGAAGCGCATTGGGAAGGTATGAGGAGCCAAGGTGTGGGCCAGGTGGGAGCCGGGGGACCACCGACGGTCATATGTGGCATGAGGCTGACCCCACCTTCCTTTGTTTGCTCAGGTCCTGGACCAGGTGTTGGAGGTGGGAAAGATCATAGAGCGCTATGAGGAGCTGGCGGCTGAGCTCCTGGCCTGGATCCACCGCACCGTGGGCCTCATCAGCAACCAGAAGTTTGCCAACTCATTAAGTGGGGTGCAGCAGCAGCTTCAGGCTTTCACGGCCTATTGCACACTGGAGAAGCCCGTCAAGTGAGGCCCAGCTCTGCAGGGAGGGTGGCAGGTGGAGGCAGGGATGCAGGGCTCCTGAGCTCATGCTCCTTCAGGTTTCAGGAAAAGGGGAACCTGGAGGTGCTGCTTTTCAGCATCCAAAGCAAACTCCGTGCCTGCAACCGTCGCCTCTTCGTGCCTCGGGAGGGCTGTGGCATCTGGGATATCGATAAGGTTAGCTGGGGGATGTTGGGGAGAGGTAAGGTTGCTCTGTGAAGTTGTATAGGTTGTGCAGTGCTCAAGGGAGCCATTTACATTGTAGACATCATGGATTGGATATTCTATTTTGAGAGTTTTCCAGCAGTAAAGTGTCATAAGGAAGTAACGTTTTTTTCCAATTTGCATAAATGTGCTACAAATGCTATGAGTGGCCTCAGACAGAGAAGTCATGGCCATTAAACTGTGGGGAATTTTTAGAGTCTGACTGCCTCCTGTCTCCCCCAGGCATGGGGCCAGCTGGAGAAGGCAGAGCATGAGCGGGAGGCTGCCCTACGGGCTGAGCTGATCCGACAAGAGAAACTGGAACTACTGGCCCAGAGGTTTGACCACAAGGTGGCTATGAGGGAGAGCTGGCTGAATGAGAACCAGCGCCTGGTCTCCCAGGTACAAGGTGTAGGGCTTGGCTCCGGGGGAAAGGGAGGGAGGGCGGGGCTGATGGCCCAGGGACTAGAGAGGGAGACTTGATCTCCTAAGCAACAGAAAAGGGTTGGATTAGTCTTCTAGGTGACAAATGAGAGTGGAAAGGGAAAATTGGTCTCGTAGGTGATGGTGAGGGGAGTGTGCCTGATCTCCAGGGTAATGAGAGTGTGAGGCTGGTGTCCAGGGTAACTAGAAATTCTCCAGGGAAGAATTAGTCTCTTCAGAAACAGGGGGAGTGTTTAATTAGACTTTAAGTGACAAGGGAGGTTGTATCTGGTGTCCAGGGTAACTCAGGAGGATAGAATTGGTCTCCTAAGTAACAGAATAGGGCATACCTGGTCCCCAGTCTCCAGGACAATGGAAGGATAAGGCCTGTTTCCTGGGTAACAAGTTTAGGGTTAGAGATATAACGGGAGGGTGGCACTGGTTTCCAGGGTAACTGAGGAGGGTGGGGTTGATGGGCTGGTATCCAGAGTAGCAGGGGAGGGAGGGGCTGGTCTCCAGGGTAACTGGGAAGGTGTGCTGGTCTCCAGAGTAATAGGAGTGAGTAGAGCTGGTCTCCAGGGTAACATGAGGGTGGGACTAGTTTCCAGGGTAACAGGGAAGGAATGGACTAGTCTCCAGGGTAACAGAGGAGGATGGAGTTGGTCTCCAGGGTAACTGGGGAGGATGGGACTGGTCTCCAGGGTAACAGGTGAGGGTGGGGCTGGTCTCCAGGATAACTGAGGATGGGCCTGGTCTCCAGGGTAACTGGGAAGGTCAGGGCCAGTCTCCAGGGTAATGGGGTTGGGGGGAAATTTAAGGGTCACACAGGATTGAGGTAACAGGTGGACTGCTGAGGCAGCATGGGTGAGTGCCTGGCCTGCACTGCCCCAGGACAACTTCGGGTATGAGCTGCCAGCAGTGGAGGCGGCCATGAAGAAACACGAAGCTATTGAGGCAGACATTGCAGCCTACGAGGAGCGGGTACAGGGTGTCGCGGAGCTGGCCCAGGCATTGGCGGCTGAAGGCTACTATGATGCCCGGCGGGTGGCTGCCCAGCGTGACAGCGTCCTGCGCCAGTGGGCCCTGCTGACTGGGCTGGTGGGTGCTCGGCGGACGCGGCTCGAGCAGAACCTGGCCCTGCAGAAGGTCTTCCAGGAGATGGTGTACATGGTGGACTGGATGGAGGAGATGCAGGTGGGGGCCGGCGCGGGGCCGAGGATGGGGTGGTGTGCCAGGAGGGCGGGGAGGGTGCAGGCGCAAAGGAGTTGACAGAGAGGTGGAGATGGAAATGGAAGGGGAGAGACAGAAAGAGCTAAAGAGAAAGGCAGGGAGGTAGAGAAAGCAAGAGAGAGAGAGTGAGAGAAAGACACGGATAGACAAGAGAGGCAGAAAAAGAAAGAAAGGGAGACAGATAAGGAGAGAGAAAAAAGACACAGAGACACAGAGACAGAGAGAGCCAGGGACAGAGACAGAGAGGTTAAGCCAGAGCGACAGTTTGAGAGAAAGAAAGAGAGATTGGGGGGGAGGAGAGGATGACAGAGACTGGGACTCAGACAGGTCAGAGCTCACAGTGAGGGGGTGGAGCCGCAGGGGCTGGCACGGGTGATGGGCGAGAGGTGAGTGGCCCGGGTGCCAGCCATGCCAGTGCTGTGCTCAGTGCCGCCCCCATTGCAGGCCCAGCTGCTGTCCCGGGAATGTGGGCAGCACCTGGTGGAGGCAGATGACCTGTTGCAGAAACACGGACTGCTGGAAGCAGACATCGCGGCCCAGAGCGAGCGGGTGGGGGCACTCAACGCCGCTGCTTTGCGTTTCTCCCAGCTGCAGGGTGAGTCTTGGGGCTGGGGCTGGGGGTGTGGACTCTCAGGGCTGGTGCTAACAGAGGCAAGAATAACTCCCGAGAGACAGAAGCAAGGGGTGAGCTCCCCGTCCCTGGAGGCATTCAAGCAGAGCCTAGGAGCCCACCCCACTAGGGAAATCTTGGGGGCATTGGTGCCCTGAGTGGCAGGTTGGACCGCTTGACCTCTTCCTGCTTTGAGATTCTGCATAATAGCTCACCTTTATTGAGTACTTGGTATGAGCCAAGGCCTTCACAGCCCAATCTCAGTGAATACCACGAAAAGAACCCATGTAAAGTAACGGATAGTCAGGGCCTGTTCAGCGGCAAGTGATAGAAACTCAGTTGAATTGGCTTAAGGACAAAAGGGGAAGGTATTGGCTTATGCAACTAAAACATTCGGTTTGACTTCAGGCATGGCTGGATCCAGGGATGGTTCAAGGGTGCTTTTAACCCTCCATCTCTGTCCATCTCTAGTCTCGGCGTTGGTGTCACTATCAGGCAGTCCCTCCCCTTGTGGTGTAAATTGGGGATCACTCAGCCCCATGTTTCTATTCCAGCAGGAGACAGGTTACTTTTTCCCAATAGTTCTCACAAAGGTCCGAGGAAAGCTTGCACTGGCTCACTGTGGGTTCCATCTCCATTGCTTAGCCAGTCATCGTGGCCCCAGGGCATGCAGTGATATATTGGCCACATCCATGTGACATGCCCACTTCAGGGCCAGGAGTGGGGTCAGCCTGCTCCAAAGACACAGACTGAGGAAGAGGAGGGAGGGACACCCTCGCCAGAAGTGGGGACACAGATGCTGCTAGGCAACACCATGCCTGGCTCTAATAAGGCTCCCATTTCACTGATGTCAAGGCCAAAGGCCACCAGAAATCCCTCCACGGTCAAGCCAAGTTGAGTTTGTTGTCTGTTTGCATGCATAGTCGGGAACCAGGGGGCATCCCAGTAAGAAAGTGGTATGAGGGGCTTACTAGAGGATTTGGGCTCGTGTCAGGGGTTCTCGAGGATGACTCAGTGCAATGCATTTTGCTGTGGATTGGATGCTGTCACTGGGACCCTCTCCTTTGCCTTAGCAATGTTCGTCTTGGGAGGCTCCCTCTGCCTTCTCCTTGTGAGACATCCTAGTGACAGCCAGCAGCACCCAGAATACAGCAAAGGGGTGATGTGAGGTGTGTGTCATCATGGCGATGGGAGGCGGCATGGCCGGAGGAGTGGTCCAGCGTGTGAGCTCCCGATTGGCCACTTTTTAGCTGATCCTGAGGGGCAATCATTCCCCTCTCTGAGCCTCAGTTTCCTCATCTGTAGAATGGGCTAATAGGGATCCTGACCCCATAGGATGGTTGTGAAGATTAAATGACAGTGTGTCAGAGTAAGAGCTGGATACTTGGCAGCTGTTGTTGCTGTAACTATTATTCAGTTGGATGCCTTGGTATTTGAGTCAACATCAGCAAACGTCCTGAATTACAGGAATCCCACATTCCGTCTAGGGCAGTGTCTCTCACCCTTATTTGATCCAGTAGGAAATCCACTGACCGCATGACTCAGAGTTCGCATGCGCACATGCACACACACAGACACAGAGGTTTTATAAAACAGAACTCCCCCTTACCTCGCCTGTTGCATTCTGATACTTTCCATTCATTCTATTCTATTCCACTAAAGAGATGCTGGCTGTGGCCCATTAAATTAATTTCACAGTTCTCTAGTCACAAACCAGAGATCCAGGAGGAAAGTGAAATATCTGAGGACTAAGGGGAGTTCAGGTCATCACTGGGACAAAAACACGGCTTAAGAGCAGAGAACTTTCCTTTGGCTCAGTTCTGAGAAACAGCCCCAGGTTCTGTCTTCAGAGAGTTCCCAGTCCAGTGGAGGAGACAGAACAGGCAGTGACAGCTCAGAGTAGCCAGGGCTGGGATGGGGGAGGCAGTGGAGGCGCCTGCTCCAGCCTTGGGGTGTCAGGGAAGGCTGCCTGGAGGAGGGGACTCGTGGCTTTATTACCTGAGGAAGTCAAGACAGGGTCGGGTTAGGTAGCCTGCGTCACCCTCTTTTGGGCGCCCCCTGGCCGATGCCCAACCCGGGATCCTCCCCTTCTGCTGGCCCAGGCTACCAGCCCTGCGACCCTCAGGTCATCTGCAACCGGGTGAACCATGTGCACGGCTGTCTGGCGGAGTTGCAGGAGCAGGCGGCGCGGCGGCGCGCGGAGCTGGAGGCCTCGCGGAGCCTGTGGGCTCTGCTGCAGGAGCTGGAGGAGGCCGAGAGCTGGGCACGCGACAAGGAGCGGCTCCTGGAGGCTGCGGGCGGCGGCGGCGGCGGCGCGGCGGGCGCGGCGGGCGCGGCCGGTGGCGCTCACGACCTGTCCAGCACCGCGCGCCTACTGGCTCAGCACAAGATCCTGCAGGGCGAGCTGGGCGGGCGGCGGGCGCTGCTGCAGCAGGCCCTGCGGCGCGGCGAGGAGCTGGCTGCGGCCGGCGGCGCCGTGGGCCTGGGCGCCGAGACGGTGCACCTGGCGGGGCTGGCGGAACGCGTGTTGAGCGCCCGGCGCCGCTGGCAGCGGCTGGAAGAGGCGGCGGCGCGGCGCGAGCGGCGGCTGCAGGAGGCGCGGGCGCTGCACCAGTTCGGCGCTGACCTCGACGGGCTCCTGGACTGGCTTCGCGACGCTTATCGCCTGGCAGCCGCCGGCGACTTCGGCCACGACGAAGCGTCCAGCCGCCGCCTGGCTCGCCAGCACCGCGCGCTCACGGGGGAGGTGGAGGCCCATCGCGGTCCCGTGGGCAGCCTGCGGCGCCAGCTGGCGACACTGGGGGGTGCCAGTGGCGCCGGGCCGCTGGTGGTGGCGCTGCAGGTGCGCGTGGTGGAGGCTGAGCAGCTGTTCGCCGAGGTGACCGAGGTGGCCGCCCTGCGACGCCAGTGGCTGCGGGACGCGCTCGCTGTATACCGCATGTTCGGCGAGGTGCACGCGTGCGAGCTGTGGATCGGGGAGAAGGAGCAATGGCTGCTGTCCATGCGCGTGCCCGACTCACTGGACGACGTCGAGGTGGTGCAGCATCGGTGAGCGCGCGCTTGCGAGACTCCTGGGTCCCCTTCCTCATGAGCCTAGTCCCTCCTTCGTTGGTTCAGCAGTTCCCACGTTAGCTCAGATGGAACTAGGGATTCCAATCCCTGATTCATCCTTAACCAATTTTGTGATAGTTCTGCAACTTGCCTAACCTCTCTGAGCCTCAGTGTGCCCATCTGTAAAATAGCCGCTACCCAGGCTTGTGGGGAATAGTAAATGAGTTAATACATGCAGGACACTTAGCAAACGCCTGGGGATACAGGGAGCGTTCCAAGAGCATTTGCTATTACTACTAAGGCTGACATTTAAATGGCATGAAATTAACAACATAGGCTCCTCCAGGGACGCCTCAGCCTGGCTCCTCCCCTGGGACCCGCGCTGCCCCTGCACAAAAGTCTCCTCCCTAGCTAATAAAACAAATCTGACCCTTGTCACCTTCTTCTCCTTCAGCCTACTTTACATTTATTCAGAGCATTTACCACCCTGTGACATATTACATACAGATCTGTCTGTTGGCTGACTTAGTGATGAGTTAGTTGTTCAATTAGTGGGTGAACAATGTCTATTCTCCCTCTGCGCCTGCCTCTCTCTGAGGATCTTGTTCATCCATTCACTCACTCAACAGGTAGTTACTGCTCCATTCTAGGTCTTGTGCTGGGCACTGATGGAAACACAGGCCCGCTCCTCACCCAATTGTTTTAAACGAGGGAGGACCATGCCCAGCTCTAAAGAGATCTCCCTGGCTGCCATGTGGAGGGTGCGCTGGAGAGGGTGAGAGTGGTAGCTGAGAGCCCAGAGAGGCGGCTGGAGTAGGACCCAGATGGAAGGGGACAGGACTGGACCAGGGCAGGAGGCCGAGTGGACAGGCCATGGGGGCTGGTGGGTGGGGTTGGTAGGGCTGTCCCTGAGAAGGGACCCAGAGGATGCTGAGAGCAATCTGAGTCAGAGTGGGCATGAGGAACCCAAGGAGGCATACGGCAGGCTTTGAGGTTGGAGACAGGTTCAAAAGGAAAGAGGTTGAGGCTGGAGACCAATGTGTGGAGTTCAGGGGGCGCCAGGCATGGCCCAGAGAGGGAGTGAGGGCAAGCCTAGCAGGCCCAGGACAGAGTGCCGAGGAATCTAACATTTAAGCAGCAGGTAGAAGAGGAGCAGAGCAGCAAAGTCACCTCAGAACTTAGGAGAAGAACCAGGAGAAGGCAGATTCATAAAAGCCAAGGTCCCCACGGTCCGGGCCTCTGAGCACCTTCATCCTCCTTCCGTAGATTCGAGAGCCTGGACCAGGAGATGAACAGTCTGATGGGCCGCGTTCTGGACGTGAACCACGCAGTGCAGGAGCTGGTGGAAGGAGGCCACCCCAGCTCAGATGAGGTGCGCTCCTGCCAGGACCACCTCAACAGCAGGTAAGAGAGCTGAGGATCAGACAAGGACATTTTTTTTTGCCCAAGGTCACAAGGCAAATCTGGCCAGAGCAGAACTTGAACTGGGGTTTTTCCGATTTCGGAGTCCCAATCTCTGCCCTTGTGGTGTGTCCATCGGAGAGGGGGCAGAGAGACAGTTAAATAAATTAATAAAGAACAAGATATTTAGAAAGTTGTGACGCTTTATGCAAGAAATAGAGTGACCTAGGAGAGGATAACCAGAGGTTGGGGGTGATTTTACTTTGTTTAGGAGACAGGGTCTTGCTGTGATGCCGCTGCACTCTACCCTGGGCAACATATTGAGACCCTGTGTCTAAAAATTAAATGAACAAATAAAATTTAAAAACCCCAAACCTATTATATGTTAACATAACCAACATATTTTTATGAGAAATAGCTTTTTTTCCCCCAAAACAAAAAAATGTAGTGAGAAGAGTGGTATTGGTTTTTGCACGTTTGCAAATCTCTTTAATGTCTGGCTTAAGAGAAGACAGTTGGGCTGTTAAATCGGCTTCTGCATTCAGACTCTGTCATGCGGCCTCTGCGTCTTAGCATTATTGTGAAGACAGTTTTGACCCCGCTCGGATTACACATTGAGAACCGCTGCTCTAAGCGAATATGCCAGGTGGAGTTCCATTTTACGCAGGCAGACTGGGGCACGGTGAGATAAAGCGACTTTTCAAGGTCACACTCTGGCTGGCCAGGGCCGGGATTCTACCCTGGGTCGGCGGACCCTCCACGCCCAAGACGAGTCCCTATCCTCCTCAAGTTGCCCTCTTTCCCCTGCGCAGGTGGAACCGCATCGTGGAGCTGGTGGAGCAGCGCAAAGAGGAAGTGAGCGCGGTGCTGCTGGTGGAGAACCACGTGCTGGAGGTGGCCGAGGTGCGCGCCCAGGTGCGCGAGAAGCGGCGAGCGGTGGAAAGCGCACCCCGCGCCGGGGGCGCCCTGCAGTGGCGCCTTAGCGGTCTAGAGGCCGCTCTGCAAGCGCTGGAGCCACGCCAGGCGGCCCTTCTGGAGGAGGCGGCCCTGCTGGCTGCGCGCTTCCCGACGCAGGCGGCGCGGCTGCACCAGGGCGCAGAGCAGCTGGGCACCGAGTGGGGCACGCTAGCCAGCTCGGCTCAGGCCTGCGGTGAGGCGGTGGTGGCGGCTGGGCGCCTGCAGCGCTTCTTGCATGACCTGGACGCCTTCCTGGACTGGCTCGTGCGCGCCCAGGAGGCGGCGGGTGGCAGCGAGGGGCCCCTGCCCAGCAGCCTGGAAGAGGCGGACGCGCTGCTGGCGCGCCACGCTGCGCTCAAGGAGGAGGTGGACCAGCGCGAGGAGGACTATGCTCGCATCGTGGCGGCCAGCGAGGCGCTGCTGGCGAACGACGGCGCAGACCTAGGCCCGGGCCTGGCGCTGGACGAGTGGCTGCCCCACCTCGAGCTTGGCTGGCACAAACTGCTTGGCTTGTGGGAGGCGCGCAGGGAGGCGCTGGTCCAGGCCCACGTCTACCAGCTCTTCCTGCGCGACCTACGCCAGGCACTCGCCGTGCTGCGTAACCAGGTGCCCACTCCGGGTGTGCGGTGTGTGTGGGGGTACGAGGCCGCGGGGGTATTCGGGGAACAGGGAAGTGTGTGTGTGTGTGTGTGGTGGGGGGGGGATGTTTTCGGGGACCACTGGGTTCGTGGCTTATCTGAGGTGGGCGGGAGTTGGGAGGGTATCCGGAATGAAAAACTGAGTTTGTGGTTCCTGCAATGTGAGTATGTAGTATGATGGGTGAAGCGGGTTTGGCGCCCTCTCGGAGGTGACAGTTTGTGGACTATCCTGAGTAAGTAATGCACTTGGATATTTATTGGAGTGGCTTCCTGCTTTGTGGATTATCTGGAAGGAAAGAAGACTATGAGGCTGGTTAGTGATGGTTAAATGCGCTTCAAACAAGTACTTGGGGTAGGTAACGAAGGATTGATGTTGTGGAGGTAGCTAACAGGCTGAGAGGTTATTTAGGTCAGTAAGGATGGATTTTATGGTTGGGGGGGTGCCTAAAGTAGCAAATTATCTTCATTATTGGGGATGACAACTTGTGGATTCTCTGGAGAGAGTAATTGTGTTTGTGGCTTGAGGAACCAAATGCAGTGGTTCTGTAAGGGACAGCTGATCCAGTTTGGAGATCTTTCTAGAATGGGAACCAAGTTTGAGGATTTTGGCAAGATGGAACACCCAGTTTTTAGATTGTCCAAGAGTAGGTACCAATGCTTGGGGATCATAACAGAAAGGGTGACCACCTGTGCTGGTTATCTAGGGCTTTGGTCCCCAGCCACCCTAGGAATGACTTCCCCCCTCCCCCCCTCCCGTGGGGTGGGAGGCGCACACAGCAGATGAGCCGGGAGTGCTGGATCTAAACTTCGTCTGGATTTACAGCTGATCCCCACATCACCACCTGAGCTCTTCTCCCCCTCCCCCCACCATCCGTGGAACAATCGTCTTCCAGGAAACCGGTCCCCAGTGCCAAAAAGGTTGGGGACTGCTGATCTAGGAGACGCCGACTGATTTTGGGATTACCAGGGTCGGGGGACAGAGAGCCCCTGAATCATGAGATGATTAATTATGGAGCTCAAGTGGCCTTGAGAGACCTTTCCTGACCCACCCATTTTACTATTCTTTCCCAGAGGGGAAAGAACTTCCTTGAGGTCACACAGCACCCAGTTCAGCCTTCCTATGAATCAGATATTTACTGAGTGCCTCTGTGCCAGGCAGAAAATCCCACCCTCGTGTGGCTGACACTATTATGTGAAGAGAGTAAACAAGTAATGCGTATATAGTATTGTCAGGTATTACATTATACATTATATATATGAGAAATAATTTGGCTGGGGTGGGAGTTGATATTTTTGGCAAGGTGGTCAGAGACCTGAACAAAGTGAAGGAACCAGTTGAGGGGGTATCTGGAGGGACAGACTGCCAGGCAGAGGGACCAGCATGGGCAAAGGCCCTGAGGCAGGACCACGCCTGGAATGTTCGATGCTAGCAAGGCGGAGGAGAGCGTGGCAAGCTGGGCTGGCCGCCTCTGCTGGGTCCTGGAATGGAGCGAGGCTGACCTTTGTGCCATCCCCCCGCCTTCCCAGGAGATGGCGCTATCGGGTGCGGAGCTCCCAAGCACAGTGGAGTCGGTGGAAGAGGCGCTGAAGCGGCACCGGGATTTTCTCACCACCATGGAGCTGAACCAGCAAAAGATGCAGGTGGCCGTCCAGGCCGCGGAGGGCCTGCTGAGGCAGGGCAATGTCTACGGGGAGCAGGCCCAGGAGGCCGTGACCCGGCTGCTGGAGAAGTAGGTCCCCCAGGCTCCAGGGCACAGGGGGTGGGCCCTTGGCACAGGGGAGGGGTGCAGGAGGCCAGGGTCCTGCTGCTTTCTGTGATGATTTCTGCTTCTCTGTCCCTTTCTGATTTCTATTTAATTGCATATTGTTTTAAATTTCATTTAAATGGATATTTTGTGAAAAGGTAACGCAAGGTTGTAAACCCAAAAGATACAGAAAGATATTCGATGCAGTTTCCCTCCCAAGCCCGCACTCAGCATGGGATAGCTGGAGCAGTTAAAATGTTAATGTGTTTCCCTACATGTCCCAGCATCGGCCCTGCTGTTCTAGACCCTCCCTGGGAACCCCCAGACCTCCCCAGAACCAGCTGCTAGAGGCCAGGCACAGGCCGGGTCCTAGCTTTCCAGATGGGACAGTGTCTGCTGCCATGCCAGTTGTCAAATGTTTTGAATAAGCACCTCTGCCTGGCCCCAGCCACCCAGTTCTCTGAGAAACACCCAGAAAGTGTGTGTGTGTGTGTGTGTGTGTGTGTGTGTGTGTGTGTGTGTGTCTGCCTGTCTGCCTGTCTGATGCTTCTCTTGTGCCTTATCCTTCTCCTTCTGTCACTGTCCTCTTGTCTGTCCTTGCACTAATCAAGCAAAGACATTTACTGGGCATCTACTGTGTGCCAGGCACTATTCTAGGCCCTGAACAAAACAGCACCACCACCTTCAAAAAAAAAAAAAAAAATCTCAGCTCTCATGGAGAGTCCCTTCCCAGTTTGTTCTCTTTATCAGTCACTGTCACTGTGGCCCTCCTGGTGACCCCAGCTGTCTCCTCTCTGGCCCTCTGGCTCTCTCTGGCATGATCCCAGCTGGAAGAGGGCCTAGCGCCTCTCCTTCCGTTTTAGACCTGGTCACTTCACCAGACACGGTGCGGAGACCTCAGCCCCTTTTCCGTTCAGGGCTCTGGGACAAGGCTAGAGGTTTCTAAAGGAAACGTTTATGGGAATTCTGGCCCCGAGAATGAAAACTCATCATCTAGCACCCCCTCTCGAGGCCCGGACCCTTCCTTCCTTTGGCCCACATTGCTTGAGCACCTGCTGCATGCCAGGCTATGCAGAATGAGCAGGAGGAGCCCAGGAGACTATTCATTCCATGATCTATTTATTCCTTCCTTTTCATTCATTCACTAATTACTCTTTCATTCTATTGTTTATCCGCTTATTCTTCAGTTAAACACGCACCGAGCCCACGCTCTGTTCCAGGCCCTGTGTGGGGCAATCCTGGGCACACAGCAGTGACCAGGACAGAACGTAATTCCTACTTCACCGCACTTGCACATTATCTGACAAGGATGGCCTGCAATGGGCAGGGTGGGAATGGAGGGAGCCCGGGCAGGAGGGCCAGGCCTGCATGGGAGACGTGCAGGGGGCTGTGGGAGCCCAGAGGGGGCATGTGCCCCCGGCTTGTGCTGGGTGAGGTGGGGACACAGCCGGGACTGAGATGGACCAATCCCTGCACCCCATCCCCACCATTGCAGTCATTTACTTGTCTAGAGATACGTTTCCCACCCTATAGGGGTGCGAGGGCTTTCTACACCCACAAGGGGGCCAGAACCATGCAGAGCTGGGGGCCGGGGCTCTGCCAGGTCCCAGTCCCGCCTCCACCATTCAACCTGTGAGATTCAGGGCAAGTCGCTCAGTGTCTCTCTGTACCTGGAACATCAGCTGGAACTTGTATGTGAGGTGCTGTTCTTACCCGCATTGTGCCCATCAGGCTCAGAGAAGGGAACTGACTTGCCCCAAGGTCACAGCCAGGAAGTGGCGCAGCTGGGATTTGAACGCTGTTGTTTTCTCACCCTCACAGAGACAGGGATTTTCCTCATCCCTAGGACTGACGCTTGACAGTTTTGGCTGGTTTGGCTGGAGAAGGCCCGGAGGGATTGATTTCAGCTCAATTTCAGAGGCATTTCCTATTTCCTGGCTCCTGAGCGGAGTACAGGCAGGAGACAGGCAGTACTTTGCTGGCTTGTCTCAGGCCCTTCCTGTCTTCTCTGGCGCTCCCTGAAACTGTCTCCCACGTACTCTCTTTTCTTCCATCTCTCCATTTCTGTGTTTCTGTTTCCTGATTTCTCTCTCTTTTTGTTTTTTTCTGCCTCCATCTGCATCTTGCTAACCCCTCTTTTTTTTGTCTGTTTCTCCCATGTCTCTTTCTCTCTGCCTCTATGTCTCTCTTGCATTAATTCATTTAACAAAAATGTATCGAGCACCTACTGTGTGCCAAGCCCTTTTCCTAGGCATTGGAAACAGACAAAACCCCCGCCCTCATGGAAATGACATCCTAGTGTGGGAGACAGACAAGATACATAAGTAACACACACAATGTGTCAGATCGTGTTAAGTGCTAAGGAGAAGATTCCAGAAGGAAGACAAAGTGCTGGGGAGTGTTCAGGAGGGACTTCACAAAGAAGGTGGCCTTTGAGTCGATGCTAGGGAAAGAGCATTCCAGGCAGAGGGAACAGCCAGTGCCAAGGCCCTGAAGCTTGTTAAAGGCACAGCGAGGGGGCCTTATGGTTGTCGCAGAGTTGGGGGGAGAGTGGGAGGAGGAGGAGAGTTTGGAAAGGTAGGGGCAGGGGGTAGTGTGTAGGACCTGGAGGTCATAAAAGACTCTGAGGGAGTCCTTGGGAGGAGAGTCTCACTCTCTCTCTTCCTAGGGGAGGCTGACAGTGACAGGCTCACATGGAAGCCCATGTGGGATGCCTCGGCCCCCTCCACCAGGCCTCTTGGGCACTTTGCCCTGCGCTGCGGGCAGGCTGCCAGGCTGCCTGGGGCTGTGGTCCCAGCCGGCTCCGGGGTGGCGGGGCCTGGGTCCAGCCTGGCCAGTTCACTCTGGCCAAGGGCCTGGCTCTCCCTGCCGGAGCACCCACTCCGGCCTCCCTGTAGTTCCGCTGCCATCTCTGCCCACACCCTGCGCTCTTTCCTCTCGAACTCTGTGCCCTCCTCTGTCTGTCTGTCAGGCTGTGTCTTTTCCTGGTGGCATCTTGCACGCTTCTCTGCTTGTCCCTCT
This sequence comes from Indri indri, assembly GCA_004363605.1. NCBI lineage: Eukaryota > Metazoa > Chordata > Mammalia > Primates > Indriidae > Indri > Indri indri. The sequence continues at coordinate 15,215 of RJWJ010002494.1, forward strand.
CTGGGCTGCCCCTGCCCTGCCTCCTCCTCTCTCCTTCACTGCTCTCCGGTTCTCTTTCTGTCTCTCCCTGTTCTCTGTCTTTCCGGGTCTCTGTCGTCATTCCCTCCCGAGGTCTCTGTTTATCTCTTTGTCTCTGGTCCTGTGTCTGTGCGTATGGGTCTGTTTATCTTTCTCTCTAGGTTTTTATCTCGTTCTGTATCTCTCTCTCCCGCACCCTTCCTCTGTCTGTTTCTCTCTGTGCCTCTCTCCAGCCCTGTCCCCGCCTCTGCCCCGCTAATGATTCTGTGCCTTTCCCAGACCTCCTCTCCCGCCATTCCTACCTTGGTCTCTTCTCTCGCTCGCTCGCTCTTACTTCGGGCACAGGCTTCCCTCCCTGTACCCAGCCCGATGCCCTCACCGTCGTACTGCCAGGGGTTCCCCCCCTTCCTCCCCCCAGAACCCTCCCCTCCCCGGACCTCTCCCCAGCCCTTGTCTCCCCATCCCCAGGAGCCAAGAAAACCAGTTGCGGGCCCAGCAGTGGATGCAGAAACTACACGACCAACTTGAGCTGCAGCACTTCCTCCGAGACTGCCACGAGGTAGGACCTCCAGCTGTGCCGGGGACGGCGACGCCCACTTCCATAGCTAGAGAAGTGCTCCCTGGCAGAGGTGGGGGCGGGGACGCCCTGTCTAAGTGGGTCGCGGAGCGATGCTCGCTCTACGCCGCCAGGAGGCGCGCGGCGCCCGGTCTCAGTGCGCATGCTCTGCAAGTCGCTGCCCGCCCACGCCGGCTCTGGGGAAGCAGGGAGGGCCCCGGGCGCTACTGGCAACGGCGCGCGCCCGCGCCTACGGGTCCCGCGGGGACGCGCGCTGAGCTCACCTTTCCCTCTGGAGATTTATGAGAACCGCTCTACTCCGGGATAGGGGCCGGGGGGGGGGGGGTGGCGTGGGTGGCCCAGCAGCCCAGAGGGCTCCGAACCAAGGGCTTGGCCCCTTTAAAGGTCCCAAGGAATCAAGCCCCTCTCCCTCGGGGATTATCTAGACACAGCGATCTCCCCAAATCAGAGATGGTCCCAGCCCCCTTCCTTATTAGAGACAGTTCAGGAGACTCGCCAAGTCCCCCTCCTTTCCCTGCATTCCATAGAAACTGTTCTGGACTCTGGCCACATTAGGGATGGCCCAGTAAACATTCTCCTAACCCCCAAACGGAGATAGTCCTGGCCCCAAGCTCCTCCATCTGTGTAACCAGGATCATCCCCTCCCCCCATGATGACCCCATACCTACGTTTCTTCCAACCAAAAGCGGTTCAGGAACCAGGTCCCTGACCCCCCGCCCAATTAAAGATGGTTTGACCCGTCCATGTTGAACCCCATGGGAGATCGTTCCCCCACATATGAAACACAGGGGCCTCCATGCACCCACCCCATGACTGAGGTAGGCCGGGACTCAAGCCATTAGAGATGGGTCCAGGAACCCCATTCCCCCTCTCCCCCACTGGGAATGGATCTGAAGTATCATAAGAGATGTTTCGGTTCCCCCTTCCCATATCCTCTGCTCCATCTGGTAGCCAGGAGCCCCAGCCTCTTCTTCCCGTCAGAGATGGTTCGGGAGGCCCCTCCAGTGCCCCCTGCCCATACTCCCCATCTCGGCCACCCCCCTTCCCGCCATGAGACTTGGGCCAGGAGCCCCCACTCGAGATTGTTCTGGAACATGTAGCAATCATCTGAGATGGCGCAGAAGCCCCCCCACCCAGGGCTTTAGGGCAGGTGGCGATTCCTTCTCCGCCCTCCACCCGGGCCCCGCAAGGAGGCGGACATGGAGGCAGGCAGGGGGCGCGCGCGGGCGGGCGCGCTGCCGCGGCGCGGGGGCGAGGGAGGGGGCGCGCGGCCGCCAGAACCTCAGCTGTCGCCGCCGCCGCCGCCGCCGCCGCCGCCGCCGCCGCCGCCGCCGTCGCAGTGGAGGGGCGAGCTCCCGCCCGCCCGCCGCAGGGACGCCCCGCCGACGCCACCACCGCTTCAGGTCTCGGGGGCGCCCAGGGGAGGGGGCTGGCGCGCGCCCCCGCCGAGATGGGCGGGGGAGGGGCTCGGGCGCGTGCTCGCCCGCCGGGGCCGCGGGCGGGAGGGGCGGGGGCGGTGCGGGGGCGGGCCGGGCTGGCGCCGGGACCCCCGCCCTGGGGGAGGGGCAAGGGCGCCGGGAGCTGTCCGCGGTGCTGGCGCGGGCGGGACTGGGGCTGGCCCCCAGGGGAGGGACGCGAAGAGGGGGACTTCTAAGACTACTCGTAGGGTAGTCTGAATTTGCCCTGGGGATTAAGGGCGTCTCAGCCTCTCTAGGGGGCTCTTCTCTGGGTAACGGGGAATCTGAGGTTTGCCCTGGGGTTGGGGGATTCTCAGCCTTTTGCGGGGTTTCTTCCTTGGTTCTTGGGGGTCTGTGTCAGTCTTGGATGATGGAGGTGAATCACTTTTGGGAGGGCTCTACCTTGGGCGATGAGGGTCGCGGATTTGTTCTGGGTCTGGAGGGCTCTGACTTTGGGGGGCTTTTCCTTGGTTGTCGGGGAGTCTGGCTTTGCCCCTAGTGATGGAGGGAATCACTTTGGAGGGGGCTTTACCTTGAGAACGGGGTACCATCTCCTTTAGGGGCTTTGCCTTCACTGTGGGCTGCGGTTGCCGTTGGACTCTTCCCTGCTTGCCGGGAACCTGTGAATTGAGTTGGGGGATTCAGCATTTTATTGGGGTCCAGTGTATGTGTGTATGAGGGAGTGTGAAGCTCTCCTGGACCCCTGGGGAGCATATGCTCAGGGCATGTGGGGTGGGGTTTGGTCAGCTTGGGATTTGTCCTTGGGTATGACTGCAATTGCCTCCCGGGACCGCGGAGGCAATAGCTGGAGTCCGGTATTTTTTTTTTTTTTCTTTTTTGCAGGAGGGAGGAGGAGGATCTTGTGACTGGAAGGGGGGAGGAGAAGGGGGAGGAGCAAACTGTCCCAGGTGCCAGGTTTGGTCATGAGTGGGGAGGTTCTAGCTTGGGGAACAAGTCTTGTTTTTTTTTTTTTTTTTTTTTTTTTAGAGGCCGGGTTTGTTCGGGGGAGGCTGTGAAAGCAGCCTTGTGATTGGTCCTGCCCAGGACAGTGAGAAGGGCCCACTCCTGGTGCTTGCATTTTGGATGGCTGGTTTTGTTCCTGGGTGGGAGGACTAGGACTGGCTTGGTGGTGGTGGGTGGGGGGCTGGCTGGGTTGAGAGGTTTGATGCGATCCACCTTGGGGGGTCAGGGGCTAGATTTTTGGCTAGACTGGTTTGGGGAGCCAGAAGGCAGAATCATTGCCCAAATTGGGGGGTTAGCTTTGATTGCGGGCTCGAACTGGGCATGGTTTGGGGGAATTGCGGTCTTAGAGTCCCAGAGCTGGATTTCGGGAGCATTGTGGGCTCATTGGGGTGCTGAATCTCAGTGGTGGAGGATGAGCCTACTCCACATTGGAGGGCTGCTTTGGAGGGAGCTAGACTTGGCACTAGTTGAGAGGTTGTTTTTGGGGGGGTGATCTGGCCATATTGGGGGGCTAGGGCTAGATATTGGGGCTGCATTTGCTACTCTGAGGGATGCTTGAAGATCTTGCGTTGGTCCTTATTGGGAGTGTTTGAGACTGAATCAAAGGGTCTAAATGTTGCTATGTGGGGGCTGGAGATGAATTGGGAGTTAGCTATTAGAGCTAGTTTTGGGGGGGCATTAATTTGGCCCCAGTAGGGAGGAGGCTGACTGGCCCCAGGACCCTTGTGTGTGGGGGTTGTGGAGAGTTAAGGAGGGCTGCTTTCAGGACAGGGGAGCCAAAGGATTGTGCATTCTGGGGACCCTTCCGTCCATTTTCTACTCAGGAAAGGGCTCGTGCTGTCCCCCCCAACATAAAGGTTTTTCCATCCCTTCCTCCTCCCCTCACCCCTCACCCCTAGCAGCCCAGGCCCTGAACCTGGGTCCTTCTGGAGGGGATGGGGACTGTACCAGGGTGTGGCGACCATCTGAGCCCTCCTACCCTGTCCTGCACAGCTGGATGGCTGGATCCATGAGAAGATGCTGATGGCGCGGGATGGCACGCGGGAAGACAGCCACAAGCTGCATAAGAGATGGCTCCGGCACCAGGCATTCATGGCCGAGCTGGCTCAGAATAAGGAGTGGCTGGAGAAGATCGAGAGGGTGAGGATGCAGAAGGCCCCTCTGCCTGTGCCAGGTGCCGGAGGCCTCTAGGGAGCCCACGACTCACCTCCTGCACCCTCCACTGCCATCCTGCTGGTCTCACCCCCCCTGAACTGGTTCAAACCAGCTCCATATCTGTTCCTAGCTATGCAGCCTTGAGTGATTCATGTAACCCCTGGAGCCTCAGTTTGCCCACCTGTAAAATGGCCAACATCTTGTCTGAATAGTGCCTATATCCTCCTGTTTGTTAAATATTTCACTCCTTCTTATAAGCTCCTACCACGCTACCTTCCGTACCCTTTGGAGCACCTAAGATGGGCTGAGACAGCCCTGGGAAGCCCAAGGTTAAAGTGAACTTTAGATTCTTACAGCCCTGGGTTCTAATTGTGTCCGTGCCTGTTACAGTCTGTGGGGCCTTGGGGAATTGTGTTAACCTCTTTGAGCTTCAGTTTGCTCTTCTCTAAAATTAATTAAATAATAAATATAACCACTTCTCTGGCTCTTCTGCACATAGAGTGCTTAATACGAGGCCAAGCACCTAAGAGCTGTAATTACTATGATACTGTTACTTTTAATATGTAATATAATATATGTAGCTCTGGGCCACCAAGGAGCTTGACTTCCGAGGGACTCAGGCAGACTTTTTGCTCTAGGTCTCTGCCCCCAGAACTTCTCCCTACTCTAGCTGAACCCCTAGAACCTGCAGCCCTGGAGGTCCACCCTACTTTTCTGACTCAAACAGAAAGCCCCAGGTTGGCCTTAAACCCTTAAATGGCCATTCATGGCCCATAAATTGTGACATGTGGCAAAGCCAACTTTCTTGATTTTGAGTTTAATGGAAGTTCATTCTCTCTCTGCCTCTCTCACTCTCTGTCTTTCTTTTATCTCTCTCTCTCCTTGTCTGTCTCATGGTCCTCTCCACATGTTTCTGATTGTACGTGTGTCTCTGTGTCCATCACTCTGTGACTGTCTCTCCCTGTCTCCTTCCCTTGTCTCTGTGTCTCTCTTCTCTCCCTCCATCTCTCTGTCTCCCTCCGCTCACCTGTGTCTGTCTCTCTGTCTCTTTTTGTCTCTTTTCCTTGGTTCCTTCCATCTCTGGGTGTATCTCTGCATCTGTCCCTCTGTCTCTGCCTCCCTGTGTGCCTCCAACTTCCCATCTCTGACTCTCTCCCCGCATCTATCCTCGTATCCTGTTGCCCTCCCATATTTCTCTGTCCCTCCCCACCACCCATCCCCTCCTCCTCCTTTCCTGCCATCCGCCTTCCTGGGGCAGGAGGGCCAGCAACTGATGCAGGAGAAGCCAGAGCTGGCCGCCTCTGTGAGGAAGAAGTTGGGTGAGATCCGGCAGTGCTGGGCGGAGCTGGAGAGTACCACCCAGGCCAAGGCGCGGCAGCTCTTTGAGGCCAGCAAGGCTGACCAGCTAGTGCAGAGCTTTGCTGAGCTGGACAAGAAGCTCCTTCACATGGAAAGCCAGCTGCAAGATGTAGACCCTGGCGGGGATCTGGCCACTGTCAACAGCCAACTCAAGAAGCTGCAGGTATGGCCTGGCTGGCCCAGCTGTGGGGGCTCCCTACACTACAGTGAGGTTGGATCAGGGTCAAACCCCACTCAAGGTATTTCAAAGAGAGGGGATTTAATGTAGGGATTTATTTGACATGTGTGGAAGGGCCTGGAACAACAGAGAGGGACTACTTAAGCCATCCAGCTCATAGTAACTGTTTGAAAGAGCCACCACCCTCTAGGGCTGTGATCCCCAACTCCCAGTTAGGGACCGGGCCACAGAGTTCCATCCAGCCTCCTGTCTGTGGTAGAAAAATTGTCTTGCATGAAACTTAGGAACCAGTTGTGGGGGGCCCGCACAGCAGGAGGTGAGTGGCAGGCGAGCAAGCGAAGCTTCATCTGTATTTACAGCCACTCCCCGGTGCTCGCATCACCGCCTGAGCTCTGTCTCCTCCTTCACCTCCCAGTCCATGGAAAAATTGTCTTCCATGAAACTGGTCCCTGATGCCAAAATGTTTGGGGACTGCTGCTCTAGGGTATGGAGCACAAAGGGAAAAGGAGAGATTTAGAGCCACAAAGCAGTATGTTAGCAACTAGCATGCTGAAGGTTTCGCGGGACCCTGACACCTGTTTCCTGAATGGAGAAGCCAAGATCCACAGGTAGGGCAGTGGCTTTGCATAGAATAACAGTGACGTTCATTGAGCACTTCCTCTACTCGTCTCTGGGCCGAGCAGCCACTGACCTCTCCCAGCAACCCTTGGAGACTGGTATAGTCATTATTCTCCATTTTACTAATGGGGAAACTGAGGCACAGAAGGTTAGGTGCCTGGCCCGAGGATGCACAGCTAGCCAGCATCTCTCTTACGAAACAGGGGGCTTTGGAGAACAGACACAGTGTCTGCTTTATCTCTGCTCCCAGCTTGGAGCTGGCTGGTGCTCAGTCCATGACAGTTCACGGGACCAGAGGCGAACGTAGGCATTATTTCTCACCTCCCAAGGTGCAATGGCTCCTGCCTGTATGTGCCAGGAACAATGCCTCACGGTGACTGATGGGCAACTGCAGCTCCAGGAGGTCAATTTACTTCCCCAGGGTAGCAAGTGGCAGAGCCTGGATTCAAATCCAGTTTCCTCAACTCTTCACTCCTCCTTTTTGACACACCTCCTGCATAGTTATGGTTGTAAAGTGCTTGGCATAATGTGGGAAAAAGTAGACTAATAATAAGTGTGTAATGACACTGATGAGTATTTATTCATTCACCTCTGCATCAAATGTTTATTGGGCATCTCCTGTGTTACCAGGCACTTTTCTAGGTGTTGGAATATAGCAGTGGGAAAAATGGATGAAAACTGACTGCCTTCATGGGGTTCACGTTCTGATGGGGGAGGCAAGCGAAAGGGCAAAGGACAAACAGATCTGAATGTGATGTCCAATGAAGTTACAACTTTACTTATTTATTGAATCCTTTTTTTTTTTTTGAGACAGAGTCTCACTCTGTTGCCTAGGCTAGAGTACCGTGGCGTCGGCCTAGCTCACAGCAACCTCAAACTCCTGGGCTCAAGCAATCTTGCTGCCTCAGCCTCCCGAGTAGCTGGGACTACAGGCATGCGCCACCGTGCTTGTCTAATTTTTTCTATATAATTTTAGTTGTCTGGCTAATTTCTTTCTATTTTTAGTAGAGATGGGGTCTCGCTCTTGCTCAGGCTGGTCTCGAGCTCCTGAGCTCAAACGATCCGCCCATCTCGGCCTCCCAGAGTGCTAGGACTACAGGCATGAGCCACTGCGCCTGGCCAATTTAATCTTATTTTTAATTTTTTTGGTAGAGATGGAGGGTCTCGCTATGTTGCCCAGCTGGTCTTGAACTCCTGGTCTCAGACGATCCTCCTGCCTCAGTGTGAGCCACTTCACCAGACCTCATTACTTTATTTTATTTTATTTTTTTTTGAGACAGAGTCTCACTCTGTTGCCTGGGGCGAGTGCCGTGGCATCAGCCTAGCTCACAGCAACCTCAAACTCCTGGGCTCGAGCAATCCTACTGTCTCAGCCTCCCGAGTAGCTGGGACTACAGGCATGCGCCACCATGCCCGGCTAATTTTTTTTTTCTATATATATTTTTAGCTGTCCAATTAATTTCTTTCTATTTTTTTAGTAGAGACGGGGTCTCGCTCTTGCTCAGGCTGGTCTCAAACCCCTGAGCTCAAACAATCCGCCCGCCTCGGCCTCCCAGAGTGCTAGGATTACAGGCGTGAGCCACCACGCCTGGCCTCATTGCTTTAAATAGACCGGTAGTTCTCAAATGTCTTGGTCTCCAGGACCCCTTCACACCCTTAAAAGTTTTCAAGATCCTCAAAGAGCTTTTGTTTGTGTGCATTAGACCTATTGATATTTATTATATTAAAAATGAAAACTGAGAAATGTTTAAATTATTGATTCATTTTAAAACAATATTAAATTCATCACATCTTAACCCAAATAGCATTCTTTTATGAAGAATAACTATAGTTTCCAAAAAAAAAAAAAACAACAAAAAAAAAACGTAGTGAGCAGATTGGCACTGTTCTCATTTTTGCAGCTCCCTTTCATGTCTGGAATAGAAGAGAGTCTGCTTCTCATATCCGCTTTTGCATTTGGTCAGTTGCATGAGCTCAGGTCATCTGGTCTCTGAATAACCCTGCTGTGTACCTGGGAGAGAATGAGAAATAAAGGCAAATAACGTCTTAGTATTTTTATAAAAATAGTTGTAACCTTGCAGATGCCTTGAAAAGATCTCAGGGGTCCCCAGGCCACACTTTGAGAAACCACTGATATGCCAGGTACCCTTCCCTTCCCCAGCAGCCCTATAAGGGAGGTGCTGTCATTATCCTCACTGTACCCACGAGAAGACACAGCACAGAAAGAATCTGTGGCCCACACGAAGTCACACAGCTACCAAGTGGCCATTCAATGCTACATTTAGTCTGTCCCTGAGTCTCTGTCTTCTCTCTTAAGTAGGACCCTATCAGTGTGGGCCTCCCACACAGGGGCAGGGGAGGTTGTGCCCAGAAAAGACCCATTTAGCACAGTGCCCAGGATATGGTGAGCCTGTAAGAAATGGGGATCTCTGACTGTCAGGGTCCCAACCAGAAACAGAAGATATGCTCAACTTAGGGAAATTGGGGGAGAGCTTATAAGGTGTTCCCTTTTTTTTTGGCTTCTTTTCTTTTTTTTTTTTTTTTGAGACAGGGTCTTACTCTGTCACTCTGGGTAGATTGCAGTGGTGTCGTCATAGCTCGCTGCCACCTCAAACTCCTGGGCTCAAGCGATCCTCCTGCATCAGCCTCCCGAGTAGCTGGGACTACAGACGCATGGCACCATGCCCGGCTAATTTTTTCTGTTTTTGGTAGAGATAGGGGTCTTGCTCTTGCTCAGGCTGGTCACGAACCCCTGACCTCAAGTGATCCTCCTGCCTCGGCCTCGCAGAGTGCCAGGATTACAGGTGTGAGCCACCGCGCCCGGCCTATGAAGTGTTTCTTGACAAAGGCGTGAGCAGGGTATGGGGAAGGCACAAGGAAGAGGCTGGCGCCGTGGGGCTAGCAGTGGGGAGCCTTTACCTCCCCCAGTGCGAGGAGGCAAGGAAGGAGAGGTTATTGGGCACTCGATCATGCCATTGCACAGGGCCCCGCCCTTGGTTTAATGCCCTGCTGTTGGTGTCTTGAAATTCTTAATAAAGTTTGAACAAGGGACCTTGTGTTCTCATTTTGCACTGGGCCCTAAAAATCATGTAGCCTGTTTTGAGCCTAACCCGCCTGGACAGCAAAGGGCAGGGGGGGGCCGGTTGATTTGGTCCATACAGGTCACCCCCCGGGCCACAGAGCAGGGTGGAGAGGCTTGGACCATGGGTCAGGAGGGGCAGATGAAGACACCGGGCACAGCAGCAACTGTTGCCAGGGTCGTTAATGATCTTACCGCGATTACTGATCCTTCCCAAGCAGCGTAGTGCGGTGGCCAAAGGCAGAGACTCGGGGCTCAGTCAGGTCTGGTTTCGAATCTTAGCTCTGCCACTCACTAGCTGTGCGATGCTAGGCAAGGGGCTTTGCCTCTCGCGCCGAGCCTCGGATGCCTCGTCCGTGTGACAGGACAGGCGCATGCTAAGCCACTTGGGGAAAGCAGCGCTGCTGGAGGCAGCATGTCGGTCAAGGGCGTGGATGCTGGAGTGCGGCTGCCTGGGGTCAAGCCCCGGCTCTGGGCTTTACCAACTGGATGGCCTGCGGAAGTGACTTACCTCTTTGTGCCTCAGTTTCTTCTTCAGTATAATGGGCATGATAATAGTACTGACCTCATAGGGACTGCTTGAAGATGAAGAGACAGTAACACATTAAGTAGTTTCAGAATTGCTGACCCAACAAACCTAAGATTTCAGTATTTGTTTGTGGGTCTTCAGTTTTACATGGGTTAGTTGTCTCCCCACCCTCGCTTTGGTTATGTTTTTTACGTGATACATAGAAATTTCATTTGTTTCTATGGGGCATTTCCCCCCGCTCCATGTTTTATTTATTTTATTTATTCATTTTCTTTTAGATAGATTTTTGCTCCGTTACTCAGTCTGGAGTACAGTGGCCTGATCCTAGCTCATTGCAGCCTTGAACTCTTAGGATCAAGCTGTCCTCCTGCCTCATCCTCCCCAGTAGCTAGGACTACAGGAGCGCACCACTATGACTCGATAATGTTTTTGTTTTTGTTTTTCTTTAGAGACAGGGTCTTGCTATGTTGCCCAGGCTGGTCTCCAACTCCTGGCCTTAAGCCATTCTCCTGCCTCAGCCTCCCAAAGTGCTGGGATTACAGGTGTGAGCCTTCCATTCTTTTTAAAAATGTATTTTGCGGGGAAGTATGTGAAATATTCATATAGTGTTGAAAATTAGCGCTGTCTTTGTGTCACTGGATCTTTCCAGACTGCTTGCCCAGGTCCTTATGCCAATTAATGCTGTCTCCCCAGCCGCAAAGGAGAGTTCCTGTTTCCTCCTGTCCTTGTCAACACTTGGTATCTTCAGACTTTTTATATTTTTCCCAGTCTGATGGGTGGGAAGTGATATCTCACTGTGGTGCATGCATTTGCATTTTCTGGATAACTGGCTAGCTTGAGCATCCTTGTCCCTTTTTGGCCATTTGGGTTTCAGAGGGGGGATTTGGAGCCTCCTGCTTTAGCCAGAGTGTAGAGTCAGCTCTTCCCTCCCCAGGTGGGGTTCAGTCCCAACAGACCGAGTGCAGCAGGCCATGAGATGGGGCCCCAGTTGTTCATGGGAGAGGCTGAGGCCCAGAGGGGACAAGGGACTGGCCTGGGGTCACATAGCAATGGGTGCCGGAGGCAGGCCTCAGCACAGGACACCTGGGTCCTTTTCCCAGCAGAGGGAGCCCAAGGCAGAGAGTGACTCAGTGGGCTGCAGTCCCCAGATGGAGCCCAGCTGGGCCTCAGGAGCTGCTGCTGGGGAGAGGAGGAGCCTCCCAAGGCCCCACTGTCCCCAAGCACCGGACATATGAGGGAGGCAGGGTCTGCTGCCTTCCTGGCACATTTCCTGGCTGCCCCACCCCTCAGGCCACGGGGACCAGGCTGGGCCAAGGGAGGCGCTGGCTTGGGGTCTTGGGGGTGTGGATGTGTGAGTGATCGGTCCCCCTCTGCCTCTCTCCGGGCCTGTCCCTCAGTCCTTCTCCCCCAGCCTCTTTCTGTCTCTTTGTTTCTCTTAGTGTCTTTTAGTTTCCATCTCTCTGCCTGCCTCTCTCTGTCCTTCTGTCTCCATCTCTATGTCTCTCTCTCCCGCTCTCTCATGCTCTTCTCTCCGTCTCTTTGTATTTGGATTCTCCTCCCTCCCCTGGTGTCTCCCTTTGTCCCTTGTGTCCTCCCCGTCGTCCCCACCCCAGCCACTGCGGCAGGCTCCCTGAGACCCCACATCCCAGGTCGAGGCCATGTGACCCAGAGAGTCCTCTCTCAGAGCCTCCTGCCAAGCTGTCCTTACTGGCTGAGGAGCCAGATGGTGGAATCCCAAGCCCCCGCTTCCCAGCCGTCCAGGGGCCCGGCCAGCTGGTCTGGCTCAGCCGCAGGCTCCCCGCCATCTGAGGAGGACGGCCGGGGGAAAACAAGCTAGAGGTTTTGCAGCTGTTGGGCTGAGTCCCTGGGGTCCCATTGTCATGTCCACCCCAACCCTAAGCGAGGCTCCTTCTCCGTCCCGTGTTTCTGCATCCAGCTCAGCATGGCCAAAGTTCGAATCCCCACTCCACTGCTGTGTGACTGCAGGCACATGACCCCACCGCCCCCCGCCTTTCTGAGACCCACCGCCCCCAATTATAGAGAAGCAGAGTGGCTGAGAGCTTGGGTTTTGTGGTCGGATTGTCCTGGGTTCAAATTCTGGCTCTGCCACGTGCGTCCCTCCTGAAGCTGCGTGCTCGGTCGAAGAGGATGACCTTCCCCGATAGAGGAGGACCGTTCTTTGGTCAAGGGTATACAAGTAGCTCTGCTCCCCTGATAGAACTTCCAAACGAGCTCTCAAATTCTGGCTCCGGCAGTTTTTACTCTCAACCGGTGACGACTACACTCTGAGTCTCAGTTTCTGAAATCGGAAAATGGGAAGGCAGCAAGAGGGGTCCAAGCAGGAATCAGGTTGACCTGGGGTTAGGGCTTGCTTTGTCACTGCCTACCATGTGCCTGGCACCTGAGGCTGTTTTGGAAGTAGTTTCCTCTGTTGTTTTTAGCCTAAGATATAATTTACATATCAGAAAATGCACACTTTTAAAGTATACGATTCATCAGTCTTTCATATATTCACAAAGTTGAGCAGTCTTCACCAGTAATTCCAGAACATTTTTATCACTCCAAAAAGAAACCACTTCCTATTAGCAGTCACTTGCCCATTTCCCCCTCTACTAATCTAGTTTCAAGCTCTATGAATTTGCCTATTCCAGACATTTCATATAAATGGAATCAAACAATATATTGTCTTTGGTGGCTGGCTTCTTTCTCGTAACATGTTTTCAAGTGTCATCCATTCTGTAGGATGTATCAGTACTTCCTGGCTCCTTTGGTTTTAATATTTAAAGCTAGTTTAATTTCAAAATTTTTAATCTTTAATACTACCCAGCTAAGATAAGCAGAATAGCATGGTGACTGATCCAACAAACCAAATCAACACACGTTTGCAGAGCACCTACTTTGTGCCAGGCATGCTGGGATCCAGTCATGAATGAAACAGATGTCTCTGTCTTCCCCGACCTCCTATGCCATTGTGAGTTTTAAATGAGTTAATGCTTGTCAGTTGCTCTGAGTAGTACCTGGCATGGTGTGAACATCAGGATATGTTACCTATGGTTGTTGTTAGGGTGAGAAGTTCAAACACTCCTAGCACTTTGGGAGGCTGAGGCAGGAGGATGCTTGAGGCCAGGAGTTTGAGACCAGCCTGAGCAACATAGCAAGACCCCATTTCTATAAAAAATAAATAAATAAATAAAGTAGCTGGGCATGGTGGTGCATATCTGTAGTCCCAGCTACTCCAGAGGCTGAAGCAGGAGGATCATTTGAGCCCAGGAATTTGAGATCACAGCGAGCTGTGATCAGGCCACTGTACTCTGGAGTTTAGCCCGGGCAACAGTGCAAGACCTTGTCTGAAAAAAAAAAAAAAGTTCAAACAGAAGGGCATACTGTGAAAAGTAAATATTCTATGCATATACATACACATACATGTAATATATATACAAGAACTTGACGTTTTCACTCAACAAAACATTCTTGACATCCTTCCTTGTCACAAAATGTGGATATACCTTGTTCTTTTAAATTCTTGCGGAATATTTCGTGGGGTGGTTTGACAATCTGTCCTTAACCAGCTTTCTCTTGAGAGACCTTTGAGCTGTTTCCGGTAACTGCTAGTATAAATAATGCTGCAGCTGACATCCCTGTCTGTATGTATTTGAGCCCATGTGCAAGCATTTCTGTAGAAAATGGTCTTCAAAGTAAAATTTCTGGGCCAAAAGGTATTTGCAGTAAACATTTTTAGTAGATGGTGCCAAGTATCCCCCTGAAAAGGCAGTAGCTTTTTCTCACCTGCCATATGACAGCAGCCGTGTGACAGAAGCCATCTCCTCATGTAGTCACCATCATTAGGCATTTACTATCAAGCTTTTTCATCTCTGCTAATGTGAGAGGTGAAAGATCCCATCTTGTAGCTATTTTAATTTGCACTTAATTTGCATGCTGAAACAGGCTGAACATTTCTTCATGTGTTTAATGAACATTATACTTCTGTGTCCTTTGCCCATGTTTGCAGAAAAGGATACACATTAAATAGATGTTCAAAATATGTGACATTTTTTGTAGAAGAACGTCAGTCCCTGGAATTATTCCCTCACAGGCCATGCAGTCACTTGCTGGCGATGCTGTGAAGGGATTTTCATCTAATGGGGAGCTGGAACTTGACATTTCAGATGATTTTTAAGAGTTTCCTGGCTGGGTGTGATGGCTCACGCCTGTAATCCTAGCACTCTGGGAGGCCAAGGTGGGAGTGATCGCTTGAGGTCAGGAGTTTGAGACCAGCCTGAACAAGAGCAAGACCCCGTCTCTACTAAAAATAGAGAAAATTAGCCAGGCGTGGTGGCACGTGCCTGTAGTCCCAGCTACTGGGGAGGCTGAGGCAGGAGAATCACTTGAGCCCAGGAGTCTGAGGTTGCTGTGAGCTAGGCTGATGCCGCTGCACTCTAGCCCAGCCAACAGAGCGAGCCTGTCTCAAAAAAACAAGTTTCCTGAATTCTAACGCATTTTTATTTTTCTACACATCACTTCAGTGATTTTGTAGGCAAAAGGTTGTTTGTGAAGGAGGTTCTGGCATGACTTTTCTTTTTCTCTGATTTCTTCAGCTTGTAATTGTGCCTTTTAAATTTCCATTTTACATGATTTGGCTTGTTGTGAGGGTTTTTACCCATATTTATGATTCCTATAGGTTGCGAACTGTATCAGTCAGGACTCTGTGGGGTGCAGTTTATAAGGACTCCAACCCACAGTGATGTAGGCTAAACGGGGACTTTATTGGCTCACATAGCTGAAAACGTCAGGGGGTGTGCAGCTGCAGGAATGGCCGGATTAGTTACTCAAATTATGTCCGTAGGAATCTTTCTGTCTCCATTTCTGAGCCCTGCTTTCTTCTGTGTTGGCTTCATTGTTCAGCAGTCCCTTCCCTGATGGTGGCAAAATGGCCCCCAGTGCCCCAGGCCTCCAGCATACCAGCTTAGGAACCCCGTAGGAAAAGAGAGAACCTCTTATGTACACACACACACTTTTCTCGCCAAAGTGGGAAGAGTTTTCATTGGCCCGGCGTGGGTCACATGACCATCCCTCATCCAATCCCAGGCGGCCAGGGTGATTTCAGTGTTGTGATTGGCCAGGCTTGAGTCATGTGACCACCCTGAGACCTCTAGGATTCATGAGCCTCTCAGGCAGCTCAGGACATGAGATTTGAGATTTGAGGTGCTTGGAAGGAGGGGGTGGATGTCGGGGAGGCAAAACCCCAACTCCGCACTGCAGAACCTTGGAACAAAAGCCTTGACTTGGTTCTTGAGTTTTGAGTTTTGGTTTGCAGTCATTTGCCATGATCTGTTACCACTTAATTTTATTATTATTTTGTTTTTCTTCTCTAGCTTTCCTCCATCTGCTTAGAATCACACAAGTAATATACGAATATATTATTTTGTAAAAGATTTTACTACCCTAGAAGTCTTCGGTAAAACATTAAGTGTCCCTTTGATCTGCCTCCCCAAAGGGAGCCTCAATTATTATCTGATGCTTACTCTTCTAGACCTCTTTCTATGCATTTACAAGTGGATTTTTTAACATTTTAGATTTATTTGTTTTTCATGTTTAATTTGAATTTTTGAATACATAAGTTTCCATGGTTCAGACATCAAAATATATATAAAAAAATCCTATTTGGGCCAGGCACAGTGGCTCACTCCTGTAATCCTAGCACTCTGGGAGGCCAAGGTGGGAGAATTGCTCAAGGTCAGGAGTTCAAGACCAGCCTGAGCAAGAGCGAGACCCCGTCTCTACTAAAAATAGAAAGAAATTAGCCAGACAACTAAAAATACATAGAAAAAATTAGCCGAGCATGGTGGCACATGCCTGTAGTCCCAGCTACTCGGGAGGCTGAAGCAGAAGGATTGCTTGAGCCCAAGAGTTTGAGGTTGATGTGAGCTGGGCTGACACCGCGGTACTCTACCCCGGGCAACAGAGCGAGACTCTGTCTCAAAAAGAAAAAAAATCCTGTGTGAAAATTCTCTCCTTCATCCTGGTTTCCCATTCTCTAAGTTCTCATCCCCCCAATAGATACCATCTGTTATTAATTTCTTATTTACCCCAGGGAATTTTTATTGCATGTACAATCCACTACAAATATATATTCATAGGTAGGTTGTAAATTACTTGTTCCTGTTAACAGAAACTCTTGGCCATTATTCCATCCTGGTATAGATTTGTTTTAGCCATTTCACTCTAGATGGCTATTAAAGTTGTTTCTAATTTTTTTCCATTACAAACTCTGCTACAGTGAACATCCTTGGACAAACATCTTTGTACATATGTGCCAGTATTTCTTTAGATATATTCCTAGAAGCGCAAGTTCTGGGTCAAGCATATGCACATTTTGATGCAAGAACCTGCCAAATTGCCTTCCAAAAAGGCTCTACCAATTTACACCACCACAGACAGTGACTCGGTGTGCCTGTATTTCAGCATCTTTGCCAACACTAGATACTATCGATCTTTTACATTTTTGCCAATCTGATGAATAGAAAAGGATGTCTTGTTTTAATTTGCGTTTCCCAGCTGATTAGTAAGACTGGGCATCTTTTCATATGCTTATTTCTGCTGTGTGTTGCCTGTTCATACCTGATGCCTATTTCTTTTGGGGGCAGTGTTCTTCTTTGCTCATGTCATTCATTCGTGCATTGAACAGATCATAATTGAAGGCCTACTGTGTGCCAGGCACTGTTCTAGGCTCTTGGGAATGAAGCAGTGAATGTAACACAGCCCCTGCCCTCATGGGGCTCACATTCTAGAAGTAGGAAACCAATAAAAAACACAACAAGTAAAGAGACAGAGTTGTCCAATGGTGGGAAGTGCTGTAGCAGGAAAGGGGGATTCTTTGATTATTAAAGACACTAGTTCCTTGCTCTAATATGTACCAAATATTTTTACAGTTTGTCATTTGCCTTCTAACTACATCTATGAAATTTTCGTCGATGCAGAAGTATTTTTATTTTTTATGTGGTAAAGTTTGCAAATCTTTCCCTTTATGGTTTTTATGCTTGGAAAGGTTTTCTCCATCCCTGGATTATAAAAGCATTTGCCCAGGTTTTCTTTAGTGCCTTATGGATTTACTTATTCCATTTAAGTCTTTAATCCATCTGGAATTGTTTCCAGTATAAAGAGCAAGGAAGGGATCCAGCTAAATTGGTTAGCCAGTTGGCCCCTGACCATTCATTAAATAATCCATCTATTCCTTGGGGATTTGAAATGGCGTCTATAAAATACATGAATTTTCCTGTGTTTTTGGGTCTGCTTTTGCACTTTCGGTCTATCCCTATGGCACATCAACCATGCAAATCACTGTAGCTTTGTGTTTATTTTTGACATCTGGAAACGTTGGCTCTTTGGACAAATTAGTTCTCTTGGCCTCAGTTTCCTCCTTTGTAAAATAAGGATACTACCAACTTTTAAGCGTTGTTCTGAGAATTAACGGACCACTTTAGTTCTAGGGGTCAGGTAAGCCTTTTTGAGAAGGTAATATTTGAAATGAAATCGAATTGACGAGGAAGAGCATGCCTGGCAGAGGGAACAGCACAGGCAAAGGCTCTGAGGCAAGGAGTAGCTTAGTGTGTTGCAGGATCATGCGGAGGGCGGCGCTTCTGACCGGGATGGACAAGGGGAGGAAAGTGGAATGCGGGGTCGCGGTGAGAGGCTGGGGCTGTCTCCCTTAGGGTACTGAGGAGCTACAGCAGGATCGGGAGGGAGGGTGGGGCCCGCTGACCCTGCCCGTGTTCCCACAGTCCATGGAGTCCCAGGTGGAGGAGTGGTACCGCGAGGTGGGGGAGTTGCAGGCGCAGACGGCGGCGCTGCCGCTGGAACCAGCGAGCAAGGAGCTGGTGGGCGAGCGGCAGAACGCGGTGGGCGAGCGCCTGGTGCGCTTGCTCGAGCCCTTGCAGGAGCGCCGCCGCTTGCTGCTGGCCTCCAAGGAGCTGCACCAGGTGGCGCACGACATAGACGACGAGCTGGTGAGGGCCTGCGCGGGGATCTGGGGCCACGCCAGGGTAATGCGAGGGGATGGGGCGGGCCCTGAGGCCAGGGGCGGGTGCGTGGGGGATGACACCATGGCGGGTCCGAGGGTGCAGAGGGCTGAGAGACTCTCCCTCTGATACGCTGATGGCCTCAGTCATTCAGTCCTTTGCTTACTTAGTCATTCACTCTTTCACATTCATTTACTCACATTTAGTCACTCAACAATTTATTCATGAGGTTATTTATTTAATCACGTATTCATCCTTTCTTCCTCCATTTATTTACTTATTACTCATTTATTCACTTAGTCACTCATCTATTCATTTCCTCATTCATTCAATCACTCACTTCCTGATTTGCTCATTCATTCATTCGTTCATTCACTCTCTAATTTGCTCACTCACTTGATCATTCTGGGCCCGGCCCTGTGCTTGGGTCAGGGTTACAGGGGTGACCAAGGCAGATCCTGTTGCTGCCCTTAGAGGCCTCAAAGTCCAAGGAGGAAAATAGACTTGTCCCCAGATGGTGACAACCCAGGGTGGTTAGAAATACGACGAGGGAGTTTAGGGAGTTGTGGGAACCCAGGGAAGACAGTTGGCCAAGTTTCAAGGTCAGGGAGAGAGCTTCCGGAAGGAGCGGATGTCTGAGCTGAGACCTGAGGGAAGAGCAGGAGCGAGGCGGCTGAGGGAGTGGGAATGGAGTTCCAGGAGGCAAGACCTGCCTGTGCAAAGGCCGGGGGGTAAGCACCAGCCGAGAGCTTGTCAAGAGAGGAGGCGGAAGATGTGACCAGGCTCTTCGGCAAGGGAGGGCCTCGGATGCTGTGCTAAGGGCTTAAGGTTCTGTTGGGATGGAGGGGCCCTTGGGTGCATTCTCTCCCTGCCTGCTCCCTGTGTCCTCTCCAGGTGTGGGTTCAGGAACGGCTGCCACTGGCCATGCAGACAGAGCGAGGCAGCGGTTTGCAGGCTGTCCAGCAGCACATCAAAAAGAACCAGGTGAGCAGAGCCAGGGGAGGGGTGAGTTAGGACACATTTGGATACACGTGACAGAAAACAGCTCAAAGTGGTTAAAGGCAAAAAAAAAAAAAAAAAAGTTTATTGGCTCTTGTCATTGAAAAGATTTTGGACAGCAGTTATAGTTGGATCCAGGTGCTATCAGATATTTTCATGAATCTCTCAGCTCTGGTTTTTTTTTTCTTCCTGTGTTAGTGTTGTTCTCAGGCCAGCTCTCCTCTCCTGGTGATAAAAGCCATCCGGCAGATTCAGGTTTCCACCCGACCAGCAGAACTGGAGAGAATCTCTCCCTCTCAGTAATTTCGGGAGCAATCCCAGGGATGACTCCTGCTGGCTCAGCCTGAGTCACCTGCCCATCCCTGAACTAACATTGTGGCCAGGGGTTTGGTCTGCTCCTTAGCCTGGCCTGGGCTAAGGGCCCATTCCTGGAACCTGCTGGTGGAGTCAGCTTTAATTACCTGAGCTGAGATGGAGGCAAAGGAGTTCCCCAAAGGAAAATCAGGGTCCCTTGATCAGAAGCAAGGGGAATAGCTATTGGGCAAGGAACAAGTAAACCAACCAACAAACAAAAACTCAAAACACCGATAAAAGGGACAAGGAGAGTAAACAAGAAGATGCTGACCCCTAAGCTGTGCAAGGTGGGGGAGGGAGCTTTTGAGCCCCTAAAGTCTCTGGATTTCTGTTCACCCCTCTGGGCCTCAATTTCCACATCTAAATAAGTAGAGAATTGATTCAGAGCAGTGGTTCTCAAACTGCATAGCAGAGGAAGCCTTTGGTCAAAGCAACTCTTTCACCAAAGCTCAAAGAAACCTAAGAGGAATAATAATAATAGTGCATTGATTAAAGACTTAACTATATCCTAAGTACTGTTCTAGGGGGTTATGTTGATTATTTAATTTAATCCCCTCAATGGCCCTATAAGGTAGATATTTTCATTATCCGCATTTTACCAAAAAATATAAGTTTTGGGAGGCAAGGACATTGAAGGATTTTGGGGAGGTGGGGCCACGAATTATTTTGGAAGGTTCGTGATCAGGCTGCACTAGATGGAGTTCTTTAAGAGACTGGAGTTTTTCTTAGATTTTGTTTTTCTATTTGATGAAAATACTCTTGGCTGTTGACAGTGTTGAGAACAAACAGAACTGGCCCATCATTTTCAGTTGAGGAAACTTATCAAGTGCACTTAATGCTCAAAATTGCGGGGACTTGGCTGTGTGTGATCAGAGTGTTGGATACAGGGGGGCTGTTCAGCAGACACCAGCAGCTCACAGTGATCTTGCATTTGCTGTGTGCTGGGCTCAGTTCTAAGTGCTCCATGGTTTATCGCGTCACGACGACCCCATAAGGTAGATCTTTGCAGGCTACCACTTAGCCATGTGACTTCGGCAAGTTCCGCACCCTCTCTGTGCCTCAGTTTCCCTGTCTGTAAAATGCGAATGATGATGCTGTCTGACTCATGGGGTTGGAGTGAGGAGGCGTGCGGCCACACTATATGAAGCCCTTACTTAGCAAGGCGTCTGGCAGGTCGCAGACACCCAAGAAGTGTTGGCTGTTACTATTTCCATTTACCAGTTGGGGAAACTGAGGCACATGAGAAGTTAAATAAGCTGCTCAGCAAGTACAGCGCTGCTTGAGGGAACTTTCTGGGGGAGATGAAAGTGTTCCCTATCTTTATCTGGGCACGCGGTGTAGGCATGCGTAAAACTGTGTTGAGCTGTATTCAAATCCTGTTATTTCTTACCAGCTGCTTGCTCTTGGGCATCGTACTTCGCCCCTCTGTGCCTGCAGGACAGGGGTGTGCGTGAGCGAATATCAGCAAACCGCTCACGTGGTGCCTGGCACGTGGAGGGCGATCTGAGGGCGCTTGTTGTTGGCTCCGGGGGCCTTGACAGTCGTTCTTGCGGGGTCCTCGGGACGTCCCTCTGCACCCTCACCCCCCACCTGCCGCCCCCAGGGCCTGCGGCGGGAGATCCAGGCGCACGGGCCTCGCCTGGAGGAGGTGCTGGAGCGCGCGGGCGCGCTGGCGTCGCTGCGCAGCCCCGAGGCGGACGCCGTGCGCTGCGGCCTGGAGCGGCTGCAGAGCGCCTGGGCCGGCCTGCGGGAGGCGGCCGAGCGGCGGCAGCAGGCGCTGGACGCCGCCTTCCAGGTGGAGCAGTACTACTTCGATGTGGCCGAGGTGGAGGCGTGGCTGGGCGAGCAGGAGCTGCTCATGATGAGTGAGGACAAGGGCAAGGTGCGCCCGGGCTGGGGGCGAGGGGGGCCTGGGGACGCTGGAGCCCCGGGGCCGTCGCTACGGCCTCATCGCGGGCGCCGTGTGCTTGCAGGACGAACAGAGCACCCTGCAGCTGCTCAAGAAACACCTGCAGCTGGAGCAGGGCGTGGAGAACTACGAGGAAAGCATCGCGCAGCTGTCGCGCCAGTGTCGGGCGCTGCTGGAGATGGGGCACCCGGACAGGTGGGCGGGCGGGGCCGGTTCGTAAGGGACGGTCCGGCAGGACCCGGCGCTGCGCTGTTGGAACTTGAGGCACGGCCGGATTTGGACACTGGGTGGGGAGAGGTCCTCCTTGCTGTGCGCTGGAGCCCTCGGACTTCGGCAGGCGGGCGGGCTGGAGTTGGGGGTGGGGAGAGGAGTGGGGGGTGGGGTACTGCCCAGGGGTGGTTGAGAGGGTGGGGCCAGGAGCCCTGGGCCTTGAGTGTAGTGGTGGGACCTCCTCATTGTGGGAGGAAGGGAGAGGTGATGTCCAGGACTGAGTCAGAGAAGTCATCGCTCAAGATAGGCACGGGTCCTCCTCCTACCCAGTGTCTGGGCAGCGTCTGGGCGGTGTCTGGGCAGTGTCTGGGAGGAGAGAAAAGCCTGGAGTGCTGAGATTGGGCATGGGGGAAGGGCCTCAGACCTCCTGGTATAGTGTGGCTGTCCAGGCCTGGATCAGGGCTGGGATCTGAGTGGGGATAAAGGAGAGACCTCTGTCCAAGTGAGCGGGAGACCGGGACTGGTAGGGGGTAGATTGGCTGGAGATCCCAATGGGGAGTCTGGAACCCTACCCAGGTCCCCGGATGGGAGGGGTGTGGGGCTGCACAGAGATCAACTCAGGGAGGCTGGGGCAGGGGGAGCTCATCCGGCTAGGGAAGCAGAGCTTTCCCTGGTGCCGAGATATAAGTATGGCTGAATTGAGACTTGCAGAAAACAGAGAGCACCAGAGGGACTCTGAGAGAACGCGACCCTGCCTGGAGATTCAGAGGAAACACAGCCCTGCCCTGGGAGGGAGGTGACAGGGGGTGGCAGCTCTGCCCCAGAAGTCTCGGGGGGCTCCATCCCTGCCCCTCCGTGTCCCCCACCAGCGAGCAGATCAGCCGGCGGCAGTCTCAGGTGGACCGCCTGTACGTGGCGCTCAAGGAGCTGGGCGAGGAGCGCAGGGTGGGCCTGGAGCAGCAGTACTGGCTGTACCAGCTCAGCCGCCAGGTGGACGAGCTGGAGCACTGGATTGCCGAGAAGGAGGTGGTGGCTGGTTCCCCCGAGCTCGGCCAGGACTTCGAGCATGTCTCGGTGAGCATCGTTAGTAGTAAGAGTGACACCGGGGGCCATGGCGTGTGCTGCTAAGGTTCTCTGGGCCTCGGTTTCCCCATCCATAGTAGAAGGATGATAATAGCACCCACCTCACGGCTCTGCTATGAGACAAACGAGTTAATATAATGGAAAGCACTTAGGACCACGTTTTTCACACATAGTGCCTAATACAGCATGAGTTAT
The DNA here is from genome assembly GCA_004363605.1 of Indri indri. NCBI lineage: Eukaryota > Metazoa > Chordata > Mammalia > Primates > Indriidae > Indri > Indri indri. The sequence continues at coordinate 37,913 of RJWJ010002494.1, forward strand.
TATCTTATTTTATTATTGTCACTATTATTGCTACAGCGTAGGTGTTCAGTAAGTGTCAGATATTATTTTGATGATGATGATGATGACTGTCATTACCCATGCTTGCCACACAATGGGAGGTTGGAGGGGGCCGGTGTAGGCAGCCCCCTTACCCACTTTGCTGTACCCACTTCCTGGTGGCAGGTGCTGCAGGAGAAATTCTCAGAGTTTGCCAACGAGACCGGCACGGCAGGGCGGGAGCGGCTGGCAGCTGTGAACCAGATGGTGGACGAGCTGATTGAATGTGGCCACACGGCAGCGGCCACCATGGCCGAGTGGAAGGACGGCCTGAACGAGGCCTGGGCCGAGCTGCTCGAGCTCATGGGCACGCGGGCCCAGCTGCTGGCTGCCTCTCGAGAGCTGCACAAGTTCTTCAGCGATGCCCGAGAGCTTCAGGGCCAGATCGAGGAGAAGCGGAGGCGGCTGCCCCGCCTGACGGCCCCGCCGGAGCCGAGACCCAGTGCCAGCTCCATGCAGAGGACCCTGCGAGCCTTCGAGCATGACCTGCAGCTCCTCGTGTCCCAGGTGGGGCGCCGGCGGCGGCCGTAGGGGCAGGTGGGAGGGCCTGGGTATCTGTGGGCAGCAGAACAGACAGAAATCAGGCTGCGGAGCGGGTCAAAATTAGGCAGTGGAACAGACAGAAAGCAGACCACAGAACAGGAAGAAAATCAGGTAACGGGGCACAGAGAAAACGGACTGATGGCATGGTGTACAGAAATCAGGCAGGGGCAGGAAAGGGTGGTGCCGTAGGTCTGATAGAAATTAGACAGTGTTTCCAATAGAGATTGGGCAGCAGTTCTCCTGAAACTGCGAGGCGAATTTTACCTAAATCCAGATGGAGGGTCTAAAGGGAATTGCAAGAGGGCCAAGAGAAATCTGACTGTGGCGCAGACAGAAATGAGACGGCAGGTCTCTGACAGAGATCATATGATTTTTCTGAAAGAAATCTGATGGAGGTGGATTTAATGGAAAAGGCAACAGGGCTAACAGAAATCAGGCGGAGGGGCTGACGGAGATTGGGCGGTGGATCCAAGCAATCAGATGGAAGTAAAGCTGTGGGCCTAACAGGACTCAGGCGGCAGGACTAAGGAAATTGGGTTGCAGGTCTAATGGAAGATAGGAGTTGGACACTTATTTTTATGTATTGGACAGATGACTGTTAGAAATCAGGCTGCGAGACTGATGGCGATGCAGTGGTGGATCTGACACAAATGGGGTGGTCGCTCCAAAAGAAATCAGGTCACTGAACCAATAGAAATTGGGCAGGAGACTGATGGCAATTGAAAAGCCAGTCTGAGGGAAGCTGGGCTACTAGGAGGTAGAGGGTCTGAAATAAATTGGGTGGAAAAAATTATATAGTATGTCTAATAGGCATCAAGGTGGAAAGGGGTTTCCTGAAAGGAACAAGGTAGAGGTGGGCCTGCCTGAAAAAGAAGGTGACCGTCCCACTGGAAATAGAACTCTTAGACCAAAGAAATCAGGAAGCGGACTGAAAAAAACCTAGTAGTAGATCTAAAAGAAGTCAGAGGCCGGGTGCAGTGGCTCAGCCCTATAATGCTAGCACTTTGGGAGGCTGAAGCAGGAGGATGGCTTGAGGCCAGGAGTTTGGGACCAGCCTGGGCAATAGCAAGACCCCATCTCTACCTAAAAAAAAAAAAAAAGAAATCAAAAATTAGCTGGGCATGGTGGTGCGCGCTTGTAGTCAGTCCCAGCTACTCGGGAGGCTGAGGCAGGAGGATCACTTGAGCCCAGGAGTCTGAGGTCGCAGTGAGCTGTGATGGCGCCACTGCACTCTAGCCCAGGCAGCAGAGCAAGCCTCTTTCTCGAATGAATGAATGAATAAATGAAGTCAGAATGCAGGTAAGTCAAAGAAAAATCAGGCAGCAGACACGAGAGAAATGTGGCAGTGAGTCTAAAAGAAGTCAGAAGGCAAGTCAAAGAGAAGTCAGGCAGCGGACCTAAAGGAAGCCCAGTTGTGGGATCGCAGGGTGCAGGCTCCTTACACCTTGGGGCTCTGCACTCAAGGGGATGGGGGGAAAGAGTGGGCAGAGCCTGGGCCCCGTGGAGGGCTGGCGCCCGACCCAGCGTGCCCCCCAGGTGCGGCAGCTGCAGGAAGGGGCAGCCCAGCTGCGGACGGTGTATGCAGGCGAACACGCCGAGGCCATCGCCAGCCGGGAGCAGGAGGTGCTGCAGGGCTGGAAGGAGCTGCTGGCAGCCTGCGAGGACGCCCGCCTGCACGTCAGCTCCACGGCCGATGCCCTGCGCTTCCACAGCCAAGCCCGCGACCTGCTCTCCTGGATGGATGGTATCGCCGGCCAGATTGGGGCAGCTGACAAGCCCAGGTGCCCCTCATCCCTCCTCGGGCTTCCTACCTGTCTCTGGCGGCCTCCCTTGGCCACCCCCAGCCCGTCGACAATCCCCTTCCCATAAGAAATCACGACAGCCAATCCCTGCGTGGCACCTGTATGTGGCAGGCACTGTTCTAGATGTTTCATGTGTATCAATCAGAGCCCCTTGCCAAGCCCGGCTCCTAGTCACCGTGGGCAGGATTGGGGACTCAGGGCATGGGGCATCCTCCTGCCCTCTGTCCTTCCCAGTTGCCCACTACTGCCGTCTCCATGGGGATGTCACAGCATGGGACAGGCTGAAGCCAGCATAGGGGCAGGGTAGGTGCGGGACTGTATTTGTCAGGGTGGGGAAAAACTGTAACAAACAGTCCCAGCATCTCGGTGGCTTAACCCACTAGACACCGATTTACTGCTCACCTGATGGTTCAGTGTGAGCGTCCGGCGAAAGTCTCTCCCACGGGGATTGGGAGCCGGGGTCCTTCCATCCCTTGGTCCTGGGAGTCAGGTGGGAAAAGACAGCAGGAGGCTCACACAGGAGGTCTGAGGGACTAAGTCTGTACTCACACACTGCCAGCCGAGTGGCCCAACCCGTCTGCCGGGGAGGCTGGAAATTTAGTCCCATGGTGTGGCCAGGAAGAAAAGGACCTGGAAAGCGATGGCCACTGGCGATGTTTCTGTGATTGTGGGATCTTGAGCCTGCATTCAGTTACTCAGCAAATATTTATCGAATGCCTGTTGTGTGCTGGATGCCCAACAAGGCCAAGCTGTTGCCCTGGGGCAGGTCACGTGGTGAGGGAGGAGACAGGCAGCAGATGAGTAAACAAACATCGTGTTATTTCAGAAAGTAATGAGTGCTATGAAGAAAAATAAAGTGAGGTAAAGGAACAAGGCGATAGCTGGCAAGGTCTCTCTGGGGTTGTGGCATTTGAGTAGAGATCTGAATGGGGTGATGGGTGAGTCGGGTAAAGTTTGGGGGCAAGGGTTTTTCAGGTGGAGGGATCAGCAAGTGCAAAGGCCCTGAGGTGGGTGTAGTTAGGCACAATTGAAGAGGAGGGAGATGATCACTGCAGCTGGCTGGATGAGGGAGGGGAGTCAAGAGTGGAAGGAGAATGAGAACAGAAGGGCAGTAGCTGCCTGGGAGCCATGCGTGATGAGGAGTGTGTCTTCTCTCTGAGGAAGATGGGAGTCATGGGAGAGTTTAGAGCAGGGAGGGATGTGATGTGATGTACATTTGAGAAAAATCACCCCAGCTTGTAGGGAACACACTGTGGAAAACAAATGTGGATGTAGGCAGACCAGCCAGGAGGCTGCCGCAGTGATGCAGGTGAGAGACCGTGGTGGTCTGGGCCATTGTGGGGGTTGTAGAGATGGAGAGAAAACAAGGGTTTGGTTTTAGGAAATTTAAAATCTTTTTATTATGAAAAATTTCAAATATACACAGAAGTAGAGGTAACAGCACAGTGAACCCACATGTGTATCGTGAACACCTGGCTTAAACAATTGCCAACATTTGGCTAATTTCATTTCAACTGTATACCCTACCCTCCACAGCCCTGCCGAGTTATTTTAAAAGAAATCGCAGGCTTTGTATCATTCCACAGGGTGTATTTTAAAGTTACAAATGTTCAGTGACTGATGGATTGGCTTCAGGGGCTAAGGGAAAGAGAAGAGCCACGGATGAATGATGGGTGAATTTACTGAAATGGGGAGAAAAGGACACATTTGGGGAACAAGGGAGAATCTAGAACGAAAAATCGTTCTAGACATAATTAAGATTCATCACGATGTGCAACCTTCAAGAAATAAGTTTGGACACATTGTCTTATAAAGTAGATTAGTCCATTTTCTGTTATTACAACAGGATACAGCAGATTGGGTACTTTATAAAGAAAAAAGCTTATTTAGCTCACAGTGCTGGAGGCTGGGAAGTCCCAGAGCATGGTGCTGGCATCTGGTGAGGGCCTCCGTAAGTATGTCACAGCACGGTGGCAGGCATGCCAGGGTGAGAAGGCAAGAGTGTGCTAGCTCTGATCTCTGTTCCTCTCTTTATAAGGCCATTAATCCCATTCTGGGGACCCCACCCTGATGACTTCATCTAATGGTAATCACCTCCCAAAGGCCCCACCTCCAAATCCTAGCAACATATGAATTTGGGGATTAGGTTTCTAACACATAAAATTTGAGAGACACATTCAGACCGTCTTGTAAAGCTATGATTACCAACTAGTGGAACTTTCAGAAACTTGGAATTTATTTTGGACATATGATGGCTTAGAATGTCACTGTCCTATAGTTATAGAATGTGAGCCACCTATATAATTTAAAAATTTCTCGTAACCACATTAACAAAGTAAAAGGAAAAAGTGAAAATTAATTTTAGGAATACATTTTTATCTAACCCAACAGACCCAAAATATTATCACTTCAACATGCAGTGAATATTAAAATTATTAATGAGATATTTCACGTTCTTTTTTTTTTTGTTTGCTTTTTTACACTAAATCCTCACAACGTGGTGTGCTCTTTACCCTTGAACATATCTCAGTTCGGACTAGCCACGATTCCAGAGCTCAATTGCTATACAGGTCTGTGGCTGCTGCATTGGAGAGCACAGACTTGGAAAGTTAGAATCATTGGCTAGAGGAACCTTCAGAACTATAGAAAATTAGAAAATTTAGATCTTGAAATCCTAGAAGGTTAGAATCACAAAAGTGTGAAATTCTGGAATCTTGGAAAGTTGGAATCACTGAATTAGTGAAGAACCTTGGACCCTCATGGTCAGAGAAGGTAGGTGTCTGGAGAGGGTGTAGGATGTCTGCGTCGGGAGTTTGGGTTCACCCGGAGCTGCGTGTATGGGCGGGCCCCAGGCAGGCTGCCTGTAGCTGAGATGCCTGCCTGCCACCCACTGCAGGGACGTGTCGTCGGTGGAGGTGCTCATGAACTACCACCAGGGCCTGAAGACCGAGCTGGAGGCACGGGCGCCCGAGCTGACTGCCTGCCAGGAGCTGGGGCGCTCTCTGCTGCTCAGCAAGAGTGCCATGGCTGATGAGGTGGGGAGGGGCATGGGGGTCCCCCTCTGCCACCCAGGCACATCGGGGGTGGGAGCCACCCCTGACTCCCCTCCCACCCACCACTCCCAGATTCAGGCACAGCTGGACAAGCTGGGAACCAGGAAGGAGGAGGTGTCGGACAAATGGGACCGTCACTGGGAGTGGCTGCAGCAGAGTGAGTGGGGGCCCTAGACACACATGGCTCAAGGCACAGCGACATGTGCCAGCAGGCCCACCCAAGGCCTGGAGGGTGACACAAGCATGCTTTGCACACTGCCCATGGGTCTCCGGAAGCAAACATAGGGGCTGGGAGGGTGAACGAGGGGTCTGCCTTGCCGGTGGATCCCTGGTGGCGGATACCTAGGAGAGAAGCTGGTGTCCACAGAAACAGCCCCGCCTCTGTCATTCCTGCAGAGCCCAGAGTGATCGGGGCTGGGACAGGGGAAGCCAGAGGGGTGTGGAAGGGCAGTGAAAAGCCACTGCCCCAGGAAGGGGGCCCAGCTGTCCCCAGCACCCTGACCCCTCATGCCTCCCCTCAGTGCTGGAGGTGCACCAGTTTGCCCAGGAGGCGGTGGTGGCCGATGCCTGGCTGACAGCTCAGGAGCCACTGCTACAGAGCCGGGAGCTGGGCAGCAGTGTGGATGAGGTCGAGCAGCTTATCCGGAGACACGAGGCCTTCCGCAAAGCGGCTGCAGCCTGGGAAGAGAGGTTCAGCTCTCTGCGGCGTCTGACCACGGTCAGCTCCCCAGATCCTGCCCCATCCCCCCGGGGCAAGACAGCCCTCGCCCGCCCAGCCCTCTCTATGGGACAGACGTGCTGAGACTTGGTGCTCGGTCTTGAGTGAGGACCAAGAAAGACCTTACTAGGCTCCCAGTGGGGCAGGGGACAGAAGTGGCATCCGGCAGTGACAATCCAGAGTGATCAGGGATGCGATGGGGGAAGAGAGATGGGGAGACGCGGGACACTTGTCCTGGCCTGAGGGAGTCTGGCCTCAGACTTCAAGAATGAGGTGAACAGACTATTGCAATACAAAGTCTTAAGGTCCTGGGTGGGACATTAAAGAAAGGAGGAAGTGGCGGCCGGAGGGCACCCAGAGAAAGTGATGCTTTAGCTGATTCTTAGAAGCCATAGGTGTTTGCCTGAGAGAACAGGAATTGAGTTCTCGGCAGACAGCAAAGCTTGGGCACGGTCCTGGGCAGTTGAGTGGAGAGGCGGAAAACCCAGAGCCGCCGTCCCGGACCCCTCCCTCACCCCCACCCCCGGGCCTCCAACCTGACCCTGGTCCCTCGGTCCCCCCCAGATCGAGAAACTCAAGGCAGAACAGAGCAAGCAGCCGCCCACGCCGCTGCTGGGGCGCAAGTTCTTCGGGGACCCCACGGAACTGGTGGCCAAGGCGGCGCCCCTGCTGCGGCCAGGGGGCTACGAGCGGGGCTTGGAGCCCCTGGCCCGCCGGGCCTCGGACACGCTGTCGGCCGAGGTGCGGACCCGGGTGGGGTATGTGCGTCAGGAGCTCAAGCCCGAGCGCCTCCAGCCGCGCATTGACCGGCTGCCGGAGGTCCCGGGGAGGGTGGAGCCCACTGCCCTGCCGGCCGCTCCAGAGGACCCAGCGGAGACCCCCGGGGCCCCCGCGGTGGCGGAGCAGGTCCGGCCGCGGCCAGAGCGCCAGGAGTCAGCTGATCGCGCGGAGGAGCTGCCCCGGAGGCGGCGGCCCGAGCGGCAGGAGTCTGCCGATCAATCCGAGGAGGCTGCGCGGAGGCGGCGGCCCGAGCGGCAGGAGTCGGCGGAGCACGAGGCAGCACATAGCCTTACCTTGGGCCGCTACGAGCAGATGGAGCGGAGGCGCGAGCGGCGGGAGCGGCGGTTGGAGCGGCAGGAGTCCAGCGAACAGGAGATGCCCACCAGAGAAGTGGCCAGGGGGTGAGGGAAGGGGCAAGCGCAGGGCTCCTAGAGCCGCACAGGCCCAGTCGGGGGGCTTCAGGCTCAGAGCTTCCTAAGGAGGGAGATACCATCGTGGTACCCATTTTGCAGAGGCTAAACTGAGGCTGAAAGAGGGTAGGAGATGTGCCCATTGTTCCAGAGGCAGCCCTTCCTGTTGGAGGAAAAGGCGAGTGCTTTCCTCCAGAGGCATGTTCTCAGCCACTGCGTTCTGACACGTGCATCAAGCCCTCTGGGTGCCTCTGGGCTGGGATTTTGTCCTCTCTGCATCCTAGTTTCTTCACTGGGCTAGTGATGGAACCATTACCTCCTTGATTAAGAAAAAAAAAGAAGACCCTTTTTCACAATTTCTTTCAACAGCCTTAGGAAGTGGGGGCTGTAGTCATGGCCATCCTATGGATAGGTCAACTGAGGCACAAAGAGAGCAAGTCACTCGCTTGGATGAAGCAGGACTGGAACTCAGGCCTTTCAGAATCCAGAGTTAACCAGAGTGTGTGGTGCAGAATAGTCCAATCAGCTGTGTCTCCAGAAAGAGGCCTTTGGTCGGGAGACCATGACTTCTTGACCCTTTCATGAACATTTGCTGAGTGCCCCACTCTGTGCTTGAGGAGAGCAGTGACTTAAACAGTGCCAGCCTGCTTTCATGGGGCTCGCAGTCCAGTGGGGAAAACAGACCTGTCACCAGACAGTGATGACCCAGAATGATTAGGACTGGGATGGGGGAAGTGGTGGGGTGCAGAAAGGCAGCAGTGTGTTCAAAGGCTGAAGGCACCATATTGCATTTTGCTCTTTGTGCTGCTTAAAACTCAAAGGGGAGAGAGGTTCAGTTCTCCATTCAGCAGACATGTCCCAAACACCTGGGGTATGTAAGGCCAGCATCTGAGACAGCTGCGGGAGGGAACGAGGGCTGGCATTTCAGGCTAAGGGGTGGAGGCTCCTCAGTCCAGCCAGGAAGGTTCCTGGGAGAAGACACTCCAGTTCCATTGGGTCTTTCTGTTTCCCCCACCACCAGGAAGGCCACCCTGGCTGACATTGTGGAGCAGCTGCAGGAGAAAGAGGCCAGCCCAGGGCTCCCTGTTGGGGTAAGTTGAGCCTCCAGATGGGTGGGATATGGGGACCCCTCTTCTCAGAGCAGGAGTAAGGATCTCAGAAACAACCAGTGCTAGCCCTGGACCCATCCTCCTACCTGGACCCTGCAGAGACAGCATGGACTCTCAGGGGCCCCACATGACCTCCCCAGAGTCTGAAAATTTCTCCCTTAGAAAGAGGGGGCACCGCCATAAGAGACAGACACTCCAGACTCTTCCAACATCTGTCCTGGGCTCCATATTTCTTCAGCCCAGTGGGGTCCCAAATTTCCTCATAGATGGCCACATACACAGAAGGAAGCCCCAGATTCCTCTTACAGACAGATGGGACACCCATCTGCTAGCACCCCCACTTCCATAAATCTGGCCCCCTCTTCCCACCATCAAGAGATTCTAAACAAACGAGTCCTGACACTCACTCCCAAGACCCATGGGGCCCCTAAGAGTTGGCCTCCAGCCCTGAGGTCCTCCCATAATCGCCTCCAAGACAGCTGGCCCTGCAGACGGATGGGACCCCAGACCCATGAGCTCCCCCAGACAGATGCCCCCCGACACCGCATGGACAGCACCCCTCTTCCCCCTCCCTTCACACAGCCGTCGCTGCCTCAGCCTCGCGAGCTTCCCCCTGGCCGCCTGCCCAACGGGCTTGAGCCGCCTGAGCGGACACCTCGGCCGGACCGGCCGCGGGCGCGGGACCGGCCCAAGCCGAGACGGCGGCCGCGGCCCCGAGAGGGTGGTGAGGGCGGGGGAAGCCGGCGCTCGCGCTCCGCCCCGGCCCAGGGCGGCTCGGCTCCCGCGCCTCCGCCACCGCCCACTCATACAGTGCAGCACGAGGGCTTCCTGCTGCGCAAGCGTGAGCTCGACGCTAACCGCAAGTCGTCCAACCGGTGAGCGCGTGGGCGGGGCTTTGGAAGGCGGGTCCCAAGCTCGTGTCCAATGAGTGATTAGTTAGGCCTGAGGAGGGGGTGTGGCTCAATTTCAAGACCTCCCACCGGTGGTGGGTAGGTGGGGCCAGAGGCGGGGGGCGGGGCTCAACATCAAGGAATTCAGCCAATGAGCAGGAGGGGCGGAGACTAAGGTAATGAGTCCAATTGCTGAGTGGGTGGGGCTTAGATGGGGGAGGGACGAAAATGTTCTGAAAGTGAATAAATTGGGACCTAATCTCAAATCTCATAGCAGTTCACCCCGGAGTTGGTTGACTGGCTAAATAGCAGACTAGGGTGGAGTCTAGTCTAGAAGGTTTCAATGGCTTGTGGTGGATTCTAGAGAGCTTTTCCAACCAATGAGTAAGGTGGGTCCATCCTTAAAGTTTCAAATCCGGATGGTCTGAAATGGGGCAGAGCCCAAACTCTGGGAGCTGGGAGCTGAGGGCGGGGGCGGTAATCTCTTATTTCCAAATGGGGGTCTAGCTGTGATGTGTTTGCTCTTGTAGTCCAGCTTCTGGTTGTTCAACCTCTTTTTGTCCAGCTGGGAGGTAGACTTTGGGGACAGGTGGCGCCAAAAAGGGTAACACTACCCAAAGAGTGGAGTAAGGCCTAGACCCAAGATATGAAGTGGGCAGGGCAGGTTGAGGTCTTGCTGGTGGGGTCTGGAGGTGGTCTTTCTTCCCTGTACCTAGGCCGAGGTGGGAATAAACAAGGGCACGTAGTATATTTTGCTCTTGGAGGGCTTCCTCCTGGATTGAGACAGGAATTTGGCTGCACGGGGAGACAGGAATTCCTCATTTCAGACAGTAGACCGATAGATTTTCCTTGAGAGAACTCCATGAGGTATAGAGGAGTAGGGAAGAATAAATGGAGCAAAGGTTTATGGAGGAGATGGCTAAGTCTTGCCTTCAGGAAATTCGGTATGGAAGGGGACAAAGAAGGGCAACCCCAGCAGGGTTCTGCCTGGGCAAAGGCTTGGTACCAAGGGACTTAGAGGCTCCCTCGGCTCAGCAGCAGCCATAAGAAAGAGCATCCTAGGCCTATGGCCCAATTAGGGCAAAGACCGAGAGACAGGAAGGCTCAGGCAGATTCAGGCATGAGGATGTTAATGAAGAGTACTCAGGCATTGTGCTACCGCTCTGCCTTGAGCCCCTTCTTGTCACTCCAGGTCGTGGGTGAGCCTGTACTGTGTGCTCAGTAAGGGGGAGCTGGGCTTCTACAAGGACTCCAAGGGTCCGGCATCTGGGAGCACACACGGCGGGGAGCCACTGCTCAGCCTGCACAAGGCCACCAGTGAGGTGGCTAGTGACTACAAGAAAAAGAAGCATGTCTTCAAGCTCCAGTGAGCCCCCAGTGGGCAGGAGGGAGGGACCCAAGGCCCAGCTTCTCTCTCCCAGCAGGACCCTGGCTTCCCTGGAGGACAGTTGGTGGGTGGGTGGGCTGGGTCTTTCCCCAGATCCCCCAAGTCCTGTGTCCCTTTCTGCAGGACCCAGGATGGCAGTGAGTTTTTGCTCCAGGCTAAAGATGAGGTGAGATCTGGTCCTTTCCCTTCCCTGTGTGAACTCAGGAATGACCTGGCTGGCTGACTCCTGGCCCATGGCGATGGGGCTGTGAGAAGGGAACCTCACAGGCCAGAGTTGGTTGACTGGCCGAGTTATCAGGGCTGTAATGGGAAAGCCCTTGGGCAGTGAGAGCCCAGAAGAGGTTCCTAACTGGGGGAGTGGGAAGGGGTTAAGGGAGGCTGCCTGGAGACCATGATGACAAAGTCCAACCTCCTTCCCTTGGTGACTCAGGTGAGACTAGAAAGAGAGAGGAAGGAGTTACCTTAAAAAGGGGTGATCCAGGTGGAGGGAACTGCAAGTGCAGAGGACCAGAGGTGCAGAATTGCAGAGGGTTAACTGCTGTAGGACAGAGTTCAAGGAGGGAGGTCCCAGAAAGCTTCCCATGGGTTGGATCTGTTGGGGCATTATGGGCCATTTGGAGGAGGTTGGATTTTTATTCTAAGGGCACTGGAGGGCCATGGTAGGGTTTCGAGCCTACCATGGAAGGTTACAGTGATTCGCAAGAAAGATCCCTTTGTTTACCATGCACAGGGTAGATTGGAGGGGGAGAGAGTGGAGGTGGGGAGCTCAGGAGGTAGCCAGGATAAGGTCCCAAGTGGGAGAACTGGACCTGGCAGGTCTGTGGGGAGACGAGGAAGAGGAGGGTGACAGAGACAATCTCAGGACTGAGGTTGAGAGTGAGGTCAGGGGAGGAGCAAGCATGGACATAGTTTGAAGAGACGTTGAGAGTAATAAAACCTATCCCATTTAATCCTCACAAGAGGCTGTGAAGTAGGCCTTCATTCACTTCATGCTTCCTTTTGCATATCCATAAAATTGAGATAAAAATAGTTTCTTACCGTAAGGTTATTCTGAGAATTAAATGAGTTGATACATGCAGAGTACTTAGCACGGGGCCTAGTAAATGTCAGTGCTCTAGAAATGCCACTGTATTATTACTGTTGTTTTGTCGTTTATCTCTGCAGTGGGAATTATATCTAACCCTATTGCATAGATTTTTTAGTGAATTCATCCACGAAAGTGCTTAGACCAGAGCCTGGCACATAGTAAGTGCTATGTAACTGCATCATCATCATCATCGTCATCGTCATCACCCCTGCTTAATAAATGAGGAAGCACGTTCAGAGAGGGTAGTCTGATTTGAGGTTCGTCTATTACTCGAGCTCCTCTTTTCCTAATACAGACTCTGTGCCCTGTTTCTTCATCCAGGAGGAGATGAATGGCTGGCTGGAGGCTGTGGCCGCATCAGTGGGGGAACACGCTGAGATCGCCCGCTGGGGCCAGACACTACCCACCACTTCATCCACAGACGAGGGCAACCCCAAGAGGGAGGTTGGGGAGCGCAGGGCCAGCGGGCGCCGGAAGTGACTCCTCACCCCCAGGGCCTGACAGGTCTCCCTGCCTCTCTTTTTCCGCACTGTGGGCACAAAGACACTTTCTCTTCTGCGGGGGCCCGGGCCAGAGCCCCTAGTTCCAACACTGCGGACGCGCCATGACGGGCACTGGAAAGGAGGGGACTTCTCCTGCACCCTAAGAAGTGGTGGGGAGATTGCTGCCCCTATAGCCATATCTCGGCCCCTTCCTGCTCTCCACCCCCGACCCCAGGTGCTGGGGCTCCATTATTTTTATGCAATAATTGAGCTTGGTGGAGGCGGGCGGGGGGCCAGTTGAGCCAAGCCCCCTGCCCCAAACCACAGATCCTGCCCCAAGAAGCTGGAGTGGTGGGGGCGATAATTCCTGCCCCCCCCCTCTCCGCCCTAGGGATGGGCACGGGGGCGCTGGTGAGGTCCCCTGGACCATCCAGGGTGCTAGGGGGTAGGGAGGGGACACCCCCTCCCCGCCTTTACCTCACTTCCAATGCTGCCTTGATCTCTGTCTGGGAGGGAGGAGTGAAGGGGCCCTCGCCCCTGCACTCCGCCGCCTCAGAGCCATGCGGTTAATTCCTGACTTAGTTTATTTTTGCAAAACGTCGACCTCCTCCTCACCTGCCCCGCATCTGCGAAGGCTTTTAATGGGAGGGGCGTCAAAGCTCAAAGTCTTCCTCTCTCCTCCCCCCTCCAGCTGTAAATGCCACTTCATGAGGGGAGGGGTGAGGGGAAGCCCTCCCCCTGCATGCTTCTGGCCGGAGCACCTCCCTGGGGAGTGGGGGGACCGGGTTGTGGGCAGCCCCCATGGCCGCCTGGAGAAGCCGCTGGGGCCTGGGGGTGTGGGATGGTGTGGCGGGCGCACACTGTATGTACCTATAATAAACCCTTTGGCTTTGACGGTCTATTCTGGTTTGTTTTCGTTTCACGGGCTGCTCCTGGGAGCAATGACGGGAGGGCTATGGTGCGGGAAACGGGGAAATCGAGGCTGCAGAGAACGTGTAGATGTACCCCTTGATGTGGACTAACTTTGGTGCTAAACACAAGGCCCCTTGAGGAAGCGCCTAGGTGCCATCCCTAAAATGGGAACCCTAGGGATGGGAAGTATTTTGTTATTCTTCGTAAACTTCCTCTAAGGGGCCGCCAGGTCCGATCTGTCCAGGCCAGGAAACACCGACCGCTTTAAGGAGGCGGAGAACTTAACTGAGATGGGCAAGCGCTCCGTCCAATCGACAGCGGCTCTGGGAGTCTCTGACCCAATGGGCACGCGGTTGGGGAGGGGTCAGGTTGCAAACCCGGAAGCGGGTGCGGGCTGGCCGGCTCGTCCGGGGGCCATGGCCGCGGCGGCGACTGCAGCCGAGGGGGTCCCGAGTCGGGGGCCTCCCGGGGAAGTGATTCATTTGAACGTGGGAGGCAAGAGGTTAGTGTAGGAGATTCCTGAGGCCTCACCTCGGGGGCGGGGAGGGGGTGGGAGTACCCGCCTCTCCTGGGGGGAATCCCTGTCCATCAAGGGTTGCTCCGCCCCCTGCTGGAAGCGCCAGAAGCTGGAAAAACGCCGCGGGAGGGGAGGGAACTCACGGGAGGGGGCCGCATTCCTCACTAGCTCCCCAGCATCACTTGCATCTGCTTACCTTCCCCGCCCAGATTCAGTACCTCTCGCCAGACTCTCACCTGGATCCCAGATTCCTTCTTCTCCAGGTGATCGGGAGAGCGAGTTCGGGGCGAGGGTGGGGGGTGTGGTGTGGAAGGAGAGAGTGTGGGAGACCGCCCCAGCCCATGACACCTGGTCTTCGTCCCCTTCCTGCAGTCTTCTGAGCGGACGCATCTCGACTCTGAAAGATGAGACCGGAGCAGTGAGTAGGGCAAGAGCCGAAATGGGGCTGCCGGTGGGAGGAGGGGAACGACCCCCAGTCAGTCCCGCTCATTGCGCCGTCCATCCTCTGCCCCACTTCCCCGCAGATCTTCATCGACAGGGACCCCACCGTCTTCGCCCCCATCCTCAACTTCCTGCGCACCAAAGAGTTGGACCCCAGGTTGGCATGGATGAAGGGGAGGGAGTCTCCCACTCTTTTCACCCCCTGAGAAGTCTTTTCTCCCGCTCAAAATGTCCAGTTAAGCTCCAACCTGCTAAAACTCTCATTTAGAACCTTGATCACGTTAAAATTATATGTCCTCAAAATTCCTTACAAACCCACACACGCAAACCCTTCTATGTTTTCACCACCCATATCATTACTTTTTTTTAAAATTTTTTTCTTAAAGCCAATCAAATTTAGCAGTGGGGGGTCGAATACCAGCTTTAATGACACGAATGTTAATAAGTTCTGATAACCCACTACCGTCAGACCAGCCATATCGTCACTTTTTAGAATCTTGATCCCGTCAAAATTTACTACTCTTTGACATTCTCTGTGCAGTTTTGAAAATTTCCTCCTCAGAATTCTCTGCTCTCCCCCACACCCCAGACCCTGACCCCTAATTAATTCTACTACCCAGGGGTGTCCACGGTTCCAGCCTCCTCCATGAAGCCCAGTTCTATGGGCTCACTCCTCTGGGTAAGTGGGAACCCCAACTAGCATCCTTATTGAATAGAAAACCCCTCTCTCCACATGCTACCTGTCTCTTCCCCCTTTCTCCTGGAAGAGGGTGGGGTTGGAGCTGAGAGCACTGGATTTAGCCCTGGGTCTGAGGGGAGTGGTGGTATTCTGTGGAGAAAGAGATGGGGAAGGGAAAGGGGTCTGCCTCAGTACCCTCTAAGCCCCCAGCCTGGGAGTCCTCCCATTGCAGTTCGTCGCCTGCAGCTGCGGGAGGAGTTGGACCGATCTTCCTGTGGAAACGTCCTCTTCAATGGTTACCTGCCCCCACCAGGTGGGCACTTCCAATGGATGGAGGGGAGAGGAGGTGGGCTAAAGACTACATTTACCATAAGACACGCTCCCCTGGTGTGCCTGTACTGTGAGCCTTGAGACTTGGGAGTTGTAGTTCTCTGTCAAATGCCTGGGCTGATGCTGGGAAAGGAAGTAGGAAACAGCATTTCCCATGAGGCAACGGGCCAGCTAGTTCCCCCTGAGGCTCAGAAGCATGCCTAGAGCCTGATGGGAGTTGTAGTCCAGGTTCGATTTTCTTGTAGGGAGGCTTTGGAAGACCTGGCTTTCTTTGCATGGAAGGGAAAAATATTAAAGGAAAGTTCCTGGCTATAATCCCTGTGACAGCCATGATTCCATTTATTGTTACTTTGCCCTTTATCCCCACTATAGTGTTCCCAGTGAAGCGGCGGAACCGGCACAGCCTGGTGGGGCCCCAGCAGGCAGGGGGACGCCCGGCCCCTGTTCGAAGGAGCAACACGATGCCCCCCAACCTGGGCAATGCAGGGCTGCTGGGTCGAATGCTGGATGAGAAGGTCCCTCCGTCCCCCTCAGGTACATTTCTATCTTCTGGGAGGATGGGGCAGCTCGTGCGGCCTCTGTGACCCTGCCCTGATCCCTACTCTTCCCCTTCAAGGGCAACCGGAGGAGCCGGGGATGGTGCGCCTGGTGTGTGGACACCACAACTGGATCGCTGTGGCCTATACCCAGTTTCTTGTCTGCTACAGGTGCTTGAGGAGGGGGTGGCAGGAGGTTCTGAGCCCTGTTGATGGGGAGGGCTTGCAGTCAGGGTTGCTGATGTCCCCCCAATCCTGTAGGCTGAAGGAGGCCTCTGGCTGGCAGCTGGTGTTTTCCAGCCCCCGCCTGGACTGGCCCATCGAGCGGCTGGCGCTCACAGCCCGGGTGCCCGGCGGGGCTTTGGGTGAGCATGACAAGATGGTGGCAGCGGCCACAGGCAGCGAGATCCTGCTGTGGGCTCTGCAGGCAGAAGGTGGTGGCTCCGAGATAGGTATGACCGCAGGCCTTTTCCAGAACCCTCTGCCCTTGAAATTCTGTGGCCTGTTAAAATAACCCACCCCATGTAATTCTCTAACCCATAAGAATTCTCTGCCCCATTAGATCTCTTTGCCTCATTAGTATGCACCAACCCTTCAAAATTCCATGTCCTGTTAGAATTCCTTGGCCTGTTAGAAAAATCCACCCACATTAAATTCTCTCCTCCGTCACTGTTCCCTGCCCTGTTAGATCTCTTTGCTTTATTAGAATGCTCCATGCCAGTAGAATCCCAGAGCCTGTTAGAATCCGTGTTGCCATTAGACATTTCTGATTTATTAGACTAATCTGTCCCCAGAAAAATCTCAGTCCTCATAAGAATCCTTTGCCACCATCAGAGTTCTTTTTTGCCTTGTTGAAAATCTCAGCCATGTTAGAATTCATACCCTTATGAGTCTCACAGCCCATCAGAAATCTGGCCCATTCAAATCCTCTGTAATTCCTGCTGGAATCCTCAGTCCCTTGAGGATTCCGCAGCCTAGCTGAATCCTCTGGGCCTTGGAGTTCTTCCTGCCACCACTCTCCTCCCCCGTGAGGCAGGGTCCTGGCTGAGTCCTCCTTGCCCAATGCAGGAGTCTTCCATCTGGGGGTGCCCGTGGAGGCCTTGTTCTTCGTCGGGAACCAGCTCATTGCTACCAGCCACACGGGGCGCATCGGGGTGTGGAATGCTGTCACCAAGCACTGGCAGGTCAGTGTTCTGGCCAGCCTGGCTGCCCCCTTCCCAGGTTTCCAGAATGTCCAGACCCAGGAAGGGGTTCCCTTCTGCCCCACCCCACCTGCAGAGAGCCAGAGACCCCAGCAGTTGGCCCAAGCCTGGGGATGTGTGTGATAAAGACCTAAGGGGCATCAGGGAAGCCTTCCTGGAGGAGGGCTGCAGAGTTGACATGAAGGATGGATGGTTCGGAAGAAAGAAAGAGGATTCTCCAGGCCCTGGGTGGAGGAGCAAGAGAGGGGAGATGGTATAGGAGGCAGGAACCGGGAAAGAGACAAGCAAATGTCCGTCACTTTCTCTGCACCCAACCCAAGCTGTGTCCAAAATGTACAAAAAAAAAAAAAAAATCTGCACTTTTGTTTTTCTCCTACTAAAGTGTGAGCATTGGGAGAGAGACAGAGGCAGAGACAGAGATAGAAAAACAGAGAAATAGACACAGAAAATCAGAAAAAGGTGGCAGGGAACGGTGGACAGAGGGAAACCAGACTGAATGACCGTGGTAGGTGAAGGGACGTAGGGAGAGACGGAGATGAATTAGGAGAATGTCAGAAACGGTCAAGGAGATACCAGGAGACACAGGAAGATGTACAAAAGGGATCACAGGAGAGTGGACGTAAGACAGGTGGGAACCGGCCTGGAGCGGGGAGGCTGGGGAGAAGCGGGTGGGTTCCACAGGGGGCAGGGGGGGCGAGCCAGGAGGGCGCACCGCAGAAGCAAAGGCAGGGGGTCTCCCTCCCCCTGGCTACCGCCTGCCCTGCCCCCAGGTCCAGGAGGTGCAACCCATCACTAGTTATGACGCGGCAGGCTCCTTCCTCCTCCTGGGCTGCAACAACGGCTCCATCTACTACGTGGGTGAGCAGGTCACCCTGCACCCGGGAAATGGGAGGGGAGGGACACAGGTTGGGGGCACCTTGAACAAACCTGCTGCACTCTCCCTGCCCACCCCAGACGTGCAGAAGTTCCCCCTGCGCATGAAGGACAACGACCTCCTCGTCAGCGAGCTTTACCGGGATCCGGCAGAGGACGGGGTCACCGCCCTCAGTGTCTACCTCACCCCCAAGACCAGTAAGCTGTGGCCCGGCTCCCCCACCCGCTGCCATCACCAGCCAGCCCCAGCCCGCAACTGTCTCCCCACTAGTGTAGCATGACCCAGTGGGATTTATAGGAGCGGGGACAGATTCAACTCTCATTTAGTTATTCAACAAATCTTTACTGAGCACCCTTTGTATTATTTAAGCACTGTTCTAGGTGCTTCTTCACGGCCAGCCTCTCCACCAGGAGCAAAACAGGGCACTAGCAGTTCATTTTTATGTTTCTTTTCCACCTCTGTGGTTGGGGAGAACATGTTTACATGTTTGTAAAACAAAGAGGACGAAGCTGAGCTCTCTTGGGACAGTATTTTTGGTTTGTTTTCTTGACATGAGAATGCAGAAGAGGTTAATTTTGGGGGGTTTTGAGATAGAATTCACATACCATAAAATCTACCATTTGAAAGCGCACAATTCAGTGGGTTTTAGTCTATTCACAAGGTTGTGCAACCATCTGATGCCAGAACATTTTTATCAGCCCGAAAAGAACTCCCCAGCCCTTGCTCCTTCAGGCCCTGGAAACCACCAATCTACTTTCTAGTTCCGTGGGTTTGCCTATTCTGGACGTTTCGTGTAAATGGAATCGTATAGTATGTGGCCCTCTGTAGATAGCGTTTTGTATTTAGTTTCCCACCTAGCATAATGGTTGTTTTTTTAGTGCTTTCTGGATCTAAAGATTTATCTTTACCTACCCTAAGTTACAAAGATTCTCCCCTGCGATTCTTCTAGAAGCTTTATCATAGTTTTAGCTTTTACATGGAGGTCTCTCTGTTCCATCTCAAATGAGCTGTTATGTATGGTATGAGGTAGGGGTTACAGCTCATCTTTTCTAGCAGAAATAAGTTAATAATACACCTAACTTCACACCACATTGTGCCTTTCTTCTCTGTAAGCCCCTTTCTTATTTATTTATTCCTTTCCTGCCCATCCCCCCCACCATGTGCCACTCTTCTGGCCTGTTCGACACCTACCTCTCGGTCTGTGTGTGTCTCTATGAAGTGGGTGTTCTGGGTGTGGTTTTGAATTTACATAAATAGAGTCAGGTACGTTATCTCAGTTGTCTCTGACTTTTTGTTCCCCTGCCCTGGGTTTAGTGTCCGTCCCTGTTACTGCGTGTAGCCCTAATCCATCGCCTTTGACGGCTGCACAAAATATTGAAACCACATTTTACCTCCCCGCATTCCTTAAAATGGTCCATTAAGTTTCTGACAGTCACAAATCGTTTTCCCCCTATGGAAAGTTGGCCGGGGCTGGGAGTGCCTCAGACACATAGGGCAACGTTTTCTTGTCTTGCTCTGTCTGTTTATGGGCCTCTTTCTGTGTTTTTCTGTCTTTCTCTCTAACTCTTTCTCTCTCTGTCTCTGTCTCTATGTCAGTGTGACTCGGATTCTCGGGTCCGTTTTCTCTCTTCTCCATCTCTTACTAGCTCTGTTTCTGTCTTGACTTCCGTCTCTGGGTCCCTGTTCCTCTGCTGTGAGCCTCCGTCTCCCCGTTTTCCATCTCACATCTCTTCGCCTCCACCTTATCGCCCTCCCTCTCTCCTCGGTGTCTGACTGTGTCTCTGTTCTGGGTCTGTCTGTCTCTTTCTGTCTGCCTTGGTTTCTGTCTCTCTGTGACCCAGGCCTTCTCTTCTTCCTCGGCCCCCACCAGGCGACAGTGGAAACTGGATCGAGATCGCCTACGGCACCAGCTCGGGAGGCGTGCGGGTCATCGTGCAGCACCCTGAGACGGTGGGCTCGGGGCCCCAGCTCTTCCAGACCTTTACCGTGCACCGCAGCCCTGTCACCAAGATCATGCTGTCGGAGAAGCACCTCATCTCAGGTGGGCCTCGGCAGGGGACAGGGCTGCTCTGGGGCGGTCATGGCAGAAGTGAGAGAAAACCATAAGGGAGACCAGTCTGGGGGAGAGTGAATTTGTGAAGGCAGGGAAGATTAATCAATCAACAAACATTTATTGAGCAACTACTGTGTGCCAGGCGTAAGGGATACAGTGCTGAACAGGATAGGCCAGGTCCCTGCCCTCGAGGAGCTGACATTCTAGGGGGGATGGCAGACAATAAATAAATACATAAAAATGTAAATCAGCGTCAGGCGATGATAAGGGCCATGAATAAAAATGAAGCTGGGCGTGGCTACAGTGTGGGGTCACTGCCGATGGGGTGGTTCAGGGAAAGCCTGTCTGAGGAAGGACCTTTGAGCAGTGCAGGTTGGTGGGGACAAGCATTCAGGCAGAGGGAACAGGCGTTGCAAAGGCTCTGAGATGGGCGGATGTTAGATGTGTCTGACGCAGAGCAGGGAGCCCCGTGTGCCTGGAGCGGAGTGAGTGACGGGAGAGAGGGAGGAGATGAGGGCAGCGCGGTGACGGTGATGGGGACAGGAGCCACAGGAGGGCTCCGAGCAGGGAGGGACATGACTGGACTCGGTTGTTCCCATGCTCCACCTGGCTGTGTTGGGGGGACAGACTGTGGGGACAGGACAGGAGCAGGGAGTCCAGGGAGGGGCTGCTGCCATGGTCCAGCCAGGAGACAAGATGAAGAGGACCAGGGTGGGGCAGTGGACAGGGTAAGGTGACATCAGGCTCTGGAACAATTTTGGAGGCAGAGCCAACAAGCTTTTTGACCCTTTTGAATTCCGGGGAAGAGAGAATTCTCCAAAAGGGAACAATTCAGAAGGGGCTGAACGTGACTCCTCTGAAAGGGGGTCGTCCTGGGGCTCGGGAAGGTTGGGCAGTGTTGACGCCAGTGCCACGGCCAAGCCTGACCCTCTGCTGTCCCCGTGCTCCTCAGTCTGTGCCGACAACAACCACGTGAGGACCTGGTCTGTGACCCGCTTCCGGGGCATGATTTCCACCCAGCCGGGCTCCACCCCGCTCGCTTCCTTCAAGATCCTGGCACTGGAGTCGGCTGACGGGCATGGTGGCTGCAGTGCTGGCAATGACATCGGTGCCTACTGGCCACTGGCCCCTGCCCCACTGACCTGCCCAGTCCCCACTGGACCCCACTAACCCCCTTGCCTGGCCCTTGTGGGCCTCACCCACCCACCCAGCCAACCTGGCCGAGCCCTGTTGGCTACCTAGGCCACACCCCCATTCACTGCTGACCCCTGTGACCTCCACTGACCTCCACCTGACCCCTGTTGACCTCTGCTTACTCCCAGCTGGCCCCTGTTGAACTCTGTTACCCCCGTTGCTTCCTCCTGTCTGCCCCTTGACCCGGGATGCACCCCAGCAATGTGCAGCCTGCACACGCCTGCACTCCACTGGCTGTCCCGCCCCTGTCCTCTCTGACCCTGCCCAACTCCAACAGCCTGGGGATGGGACCTAGGTCTGGGAGGGGGTTCATGAGGGGAGAGCAGAGCCTTGGGGTCTGGAGGCCCAAGGCCCCTGCTTGCCCTGACCCCCACCCCTGCCTGACCCAGGCCCCTATGGCGAGCGGGATGACCAGCAGGTGTTCATCCAGAAGGTGGTGCCCAGCGCCAGCCAGCTCTTCGTGCGTCTTTCGTCTACTGGGCAGCGGTGAGGACTGTCCTGTCAAACAGAGAGAGGGTGGTCAGGGGAGCAGGCAAGAGACTGGCTGGGTCACTGAGGCCAGAAACGGGTCCCAGCTGTGGGACACTGAGGGAGCAAAGGCTGGGAAGGAGGACGGGCCTGATGGGTTTGGGGCTGGAGGTGTCAAAGATGTGACAAGCATGGGTGGGAGTGAAGAAGCTGCCCCTGCGCCGGGCCTGGGACAGAGACAGCCCAGTGCAGTCAGGCCCGGGGTGGGGGCACAGGCAGAGGGGTCAGGGCAGGATGGGGGGCAGGAAGCTGTAGGAGCCCAGAGGAGGTGCTTGCTCCAGCGGGGAAGGGAGACTGGGAGGGTTTTCTTGAAGAGGGGACTTTGAGCAGAGACCTGGAGGACACATAGGAAGGAACAGGGGAAGGGAGGGAGTGTACCAGGCTGAGGGAACGGCATGTGCCAAGGCTGGGAAGGGCCAATGGATAAGGAGGGACATGCCGCAGGCTCCTGGGCTGGAGCCCAGAACTGCGGGTGTGGGCAGGGCCTGGTCCGTTGAGAGCCTTTGCTGAGAGCTGAGCCTTCGCCCTGAGTGCCCTGGCGAGCCATGGCCACCGTGCGGGGGATGGCCAGCAGGTTGGAGAGGAGGCCAGGAGCCCAGGGAGGAGGCTGGGACAGGTGCCTGGTGGGAGAGGGCAGGAGGGAGGCTGGGAGAGGTGCGAGGAGGCTGACAGGAGCAGGGAAGCACCGAGCGTGCAACTTGGGCCTTCCCTGGGATGGGAACAGGGAAGAACAGGTTTGGGGAGAATTCCGAGGCCCATTTGGGATACAGTGTGGGGTCAGGGATGTCCACGAGGTGCTGGACCTCTGGGACTGGAACTCAAGAGGAAAGCAGGTTGGGGTGGATAAGGAGGGGGAAGCCACTGGAGGGGCTGGGGCTGAAGCCACAGTGGTGGGGCTGTGACCGGGAAGGGTGACCCTGCCCCCTTGCACCCTCAGGGTGTGCTCCGTGCGCTCGGTGGACGGCTCGCCCACGACCGCCTTCACGGTGCTCGAGTGTGAGGGCTCCCGGCGCCTCGGCTCCAGGCCTCGGCGCTACCTGCTCACGGGCCAGGCCAACGGCAGCCTGGCCATGTGGGACCTGACCACCGCCATGGACGGCCTTGGCCAGGCCCCTGGTACGCCCCCACTACCTCAATCTGGTCCCGTCATGGCCTCTCTTCCCAAGCCCGTGCCCTCTGACCCTCCTCTGACCTCCAACCCCTCCTTGCCTCTTTTCAACCCCTGTCTCTTAGCCTCTGGCCCCGGTCCATTGATCTCTGTACTCCTTCTCCTATCCCAACCCTTGATGCTTGCTCTGTGACCCCTGTCCCTTGCCCTGTGACCGTCTGGCCCCCTGACCCTGCCTCCTTGTCGCCCCCAGCAGGTGGCCTGACAGAGGAAGAGCTGATGGAGCAGCTGGAGCAGTGCGAGCTGGCCCTGCCGGCTCCCTCGCGGGGCTCTCTCCCCAGCCCCTCGCCCCGAACCTCCCTCACCAGGTAGCCACAGCTCCACTCCCCTTCTGCTCAGTGGGGGAGAGGGGACAACTTGGTGCCCTTGGGGGTGGGGGCCCAGCTGCCCCGTGATCACCTGCATTGACATTCCTCACCCCCTCAGTCTCCACTCAGCCTCCAGCCACACCTCCCTGTCTGGCCACCGTGGGAGCCCGAGCCCCCCACAGGCTGAGGCCCGGCGCCGTGGGGGAGGCAGCTTCGTGGAACGCTGCCAGGAACTGGTGCGGAGTGGGCCAGAGCCCAGACGGCCACCAACACCAGCCCCCCGGCCCTCCACAGGGCCTGGGGCTCCCCTCACACCTCCCAAGATGAAGCTCAATGAAACTTCCTTTTGAACACAGCTGCCATGGTGCCTTTGGATACCCTGGTCCTGGGGGACTCAGGTGCCTCCCTGTTTCCTGTTGGAGCCCTGGGTTCAGGGCCAGGGCCTCATTGGAGTCACTGTTACTAGGTCCCTACCTTCCCCCTTTTCTAGAAGCCAAAGTCATCCTCCCCAATAAAGTCCTCACTGCCAACAATCTCTTGCATTCTTAGCAGGTTTTGGGAACCTCCAGGGAAGAGGTTGGGGAGATGTGGGACCAACCAGGTCCTTGGCTGTAAATTCAGTAACATCTGCCTCTCCCGGTTTAAGCAAAGAAGAGGAATGCATTGGCTTACATTTTGGCTTCACGCGTGGCTGATTCCAGGGGTTCCAACACTCATCCAGAATATCCTTCCATCACTCGATGTTGCTGTCCTCTGGAATGCATCATTCTCAGGCAAGGTTTTCCCCTCTCTGTGGCAGGATGACTCCAGGCATCTCCTTAGCAATGATTCTGTCTTTAGCAGCAGCAAAAATCACAGGACAGATTCTCATTGGCTTGAATTGAGTCGGACGGCCATTCCTGAACCAATCACTGTGGCCGGATCAAGGACTTCCATTGCTCCAGCTCAGGTCATGTGCCCTCACAAGCCAGGAGGTGGGGCCAGCCCCATATGGGTAGAGTGGAGGAGGAGCTCCTGAAAGGAGAATCAGGACACAGTTACCCCACGCAGGGTTGAAAGGCTATGGTAGGCGGAAACACGGACGTGGACCTTTACATTTGCACCCCAAACCTCACCGCTGCAAACACCTCGCCCAGCATTCCTGGCTGTGCAGTTCCTTTACCTCTTTCCAGTCCACGCCAGAGAGGGTGTGCAGAACAGGTTTGGCTCTCCCCAGCCTGACTTCCTTGGGATTTTTTCCCCACCCGAATAATACCTGTTTCTGTGGCACTTCTTCAGGGAGGTTTTCTGCTTTTCCTTGGGCCGACAAAGAGGAGAGGAAGTGGGCCAGACTAGGAACAAAGGATATTAGAATATGCTGCTTCTAGAATTCCAGAGTTTCTGGAATGCCAGAGCTTCTGAACCATAGTGGAGTGGGGTCTAGAATGTGAGGAAATCTAGAACACAGGGATACTCTGGAGTGCTAATGGATTAACGATGTTAGGGTTCTCCCCTGCATATCAGATAATCCAAACTGTAGAAGTCGCTCACAAAAGGATCTGGAAAGTCACTGATTCTAGGAGAGGGGAGGGTCAAGGAGAGTTCATACCTCTGAATCTCCACCAGTAGCAATATTTTGCATGCCAGATATTTGGAATGCTGAGAATTATAGGATATAGAAAGGCATCTGGATTAGTACGAACTCTAGAGAATGGGAGATATTCTAGAGACTGTCGGCCCTTTCAGGACACTAGAAGGTTTGTTTGCATTCCAAGAAATACATAATGGGGGGGGGGTGTGGGTCTTTATAATCAGGGAATCTGCAACACAAATGGGAGACCTAAAAGGTGAGCGATTCTGAACCCGGGTGTTCTGGAATGGCTGTGAATCTCAAACTCTAGACTTTTTTTTTACAGCATATTCAGAATGCTGCATGATATTTGAATGTTAGAAATTCTAGAATGTGGGAGGATGGGTTGCAATGTCAGGAAATCACAGAATATAGTAGTGTTTTGTAATGCTCGCGGATCTAGACTATTGAGGTCATTTTTTCCATGCCTGGGAATCCAGAACACAGAACACTGGTGTGTCTGGAATGCTGATAATTCTAGAAATAGGAGAGAAAGAGATCTGGAATGTCAGCAAATCTAGAACACTGAAGAATTGGATTTTTTTTTTCCATACTAGGGATAACACTGTGTGTGTGTGTGTGTGTGTGTGTGTGTGTGTGTGTGTGCGCGCGCGCGCGCGTGCGTGCACACACCCCACCCCATGGTGGGGTGGGGAAAAAACTTCTGGACTGCCAGGGGTCTAGAACTCTGAAGGATTCTGAAGGGTTGAAATCAGATTAGGCTTCAAGGGGTAACACAGACACGACCCTGGAGATAGTGACACTGATGGGAAGGGGTTGGGAGCTGGGGACTCCAAAATCTGGGGGGAGGGGAAGCCAATGCCGGAAGTTGCAGTGGTGAGCCAGAGGCTGTTGCCTAGCAACCAACATTGAAGATGCCCTGGATCCCAGGCAGAAGGAAGAAATTTCGGCAGCGCCCCCAGCAAATGCTCCAGCCTCAGGGTAGGAGGGGGGGAGGAACGGTCAAGGACATATTATCCCTCAGGGCCATGCGAGCAGGGATCTTGGGGGCCACACAAAGACAGGGACACAGAGACAGGGACATTTAGTGGGCAGAGCTGGGCACTCCATCATCGCGCTGGCGCAGCCAATGAATGCCAGTGAATGGAGTGGTTCATGCCATCGTTACCGCTCCAGGAGCTGTGTGTCCCTGGACGATGGTGGACCCAAAGTTCTAGGTGTCAGTGCGGGATGGAGGTATGGATTTCTGTAGGTGGAAATAATGGTGCGAGTGTGGTGTACGGGATGTTTCACCTTACGGGGGGTGAAGGGGTTCCTCGTCTATCCTGCACACCCTCCACTGGAAGAGGGAGCAGGAGTGGGGGATGGGGTGAAGCTGGATCAGTTGCTGTTCTTGGTCGGGGTGGGCCCTGCAGTGACGGCATGTGGCCTAGTATCCTGTGTGGGTGCCGCCTGGGATCCACTGGAGGGCGGGGCTAACGCTACAAAACTGGAAACCTTAAGAATCAAACTGCTGTGTGAGATGGACCCTGGAACCCAGAAGCGGGGCAGACACGAAAGGGGAGGGGCTTGAAATCTGAAGTGTGGTGCTGCGTCCCAATTCTCTGTGGGAAAGGGTGTGGCCTGAGACACAGGATAAAAGGGAGCCTAGGGGGCGGAGTCTCAAGCTCGGGGGCGGAGCTTTGGCGAGAGGAGAGGCAGAGTTTGTAATTCAGAGAAAAGAGGGTGGAGCCTTGAATTTAGAATGAAGGGAAGGAGCTGGGCTTGAGACTCTGAGTTTGAAGGCTGTGTTTGACGGAGCTCCAGTAGCGCAATCGGTTAGCTCGCGGTACTTATATGAAGGCTTTGTTTGAGCAGGGCTTGGAGGCTGGAACCCACTAAATGGGGTGTGGATGGGGTTTAAGGCCCCCGGTGGCTTGGGGCTCCTAACGGTGGAGATTCTTAGTCAAGGAGAGGACCGGAACTCTCTAAGGAGAAAGTCTGCAATTCGGGGGGTGGGAGGCTGTTCCCGGGAGCCTTTAAAGATTCAGGCAGGGAAGGGGGTCTGGTACCCTGGGAGTAAAGAGGGATGCAGGAGGGGCCAGAGCCGGGATCTCCTTGGGAGCGGAGTCTGTGAGCCAGGGGCAGAGCCTCTGAAGAACAAGCTTTTGCAGATGTGCGAGTCTGGAAACCCTGAAGCACAGAGCCTCCAGAAGGGACACCTCCTTTGGGAAGGTCCAGTGTGAACCTGGGACAGTCAGACGGGCGGGACCTGGGACCTAGTGCAGGATTAGCGCTCCATCCCCAGAATCCTCAGTCTCTCGCGTGGAAGGTGGGCACCCATGGGGACTTCCAGCTTCTCCATCAGTGAGGGAGCTAAATTCTGACCAGAACTGTGAACGGAGGGATGAGG
This sequence comes from Indri indri, assembly GCA_004363605.1. Taxonomy (NCBI): domain Eukaryota; kingdom Metazoa; phylum Chordata; class Mammalia; order Primates; family Indriidae; genus Indri; species Indri indri. Next base: position 64,935 of record RJWJ010002494.1, read on the forward strand.
CCTGCTAGAGGGAGTCCAGCTTAGGAGACCCCGCAACCGCCTCCGCATCCCTCGCATTTGCAAGCACCCGCACACCGGGGCCTCTGCTTCACAAGAGGGTTCACTGAGTCAGTACCCGACGCCTGATTTCCCCTACGGCTTGGTGAAGTCGAGGCCCCTCGCTCTCATCCCCGCACCTGTCCCCAAGCCCCTCCCCTACTGCCTGCCGATTGGCCGCGCGGCGGGCTCTGCAGGCGCAGGGCTCTGATTGGCGGGAAGTTCGCAGCCCGCGGCCTGGACAGTGGAGAAAGTGAGTCGGCCTCGGGCGGGGGCGGGGGGCGGGGCCGCGCCGAGCTGGACCCGCTGGACACGCCGCCCGCCCGGAGGGGACTCGGCGCCCGACACGATGCGGTGGCCTGGCCCCAGGGGCCGCCGCCCCCTCCTGCTGGTACTGCTGCTGCCGCTCCTCGCAGCTGCAGCCACCGCCGCCTCCGCCGCTAGCTCCAGTCCCAGCCTCAGCCCGGCAGTCCGGGTCTCGGGGGTCCCGGGCCGCCCGGCCAGGTAAGCCCCCCTGAAGCCCCGTCTTCCTTGTGCCCCCTCCACCCAACAAATCTGGTGGTCCAAGAGGACCGGACTTTCGCATTTAGGGGACTACGAACCCACTGCTTTGATGTGGGGATGAAAAGGCCAGGGTTCTTGGATTTATTAGGGACCCCTATTTTGCAGGGGTTAGAATCGGGGAGTACTGAGATTTTTAGGGAAAGGAGGCCCCTCCGTTGTGGTGGAGATGGTTAAGTCTCCAGGGACTCCTGGGATTTATTCGGGGAGAGATCTCTATATGTGGTGACGCTTTGAGTTCTCCTAGAATAATAGCGATGGGTGGGGCCCTTGCGCTAGGACGGAGCTCCCCACGTTTCTTGGGGTGCTTAAGGAGGAAAGGCATTGGGAGACTCTGGAGGGACTGTATGTGGGAGTTGAGATATCCTGGTTTTCTAGGTTTGGGGGCACTGGATTAATTAAAAGGGACCGTTGGATTTTCTGATAGGAAGACGTGGACTCTTGGGTTGATGGCGGAGGGGCTGGTGGGGAATCGTGTGTGTATGGGGGGGAGTCCTCAGGTTTCAGGAGGGTTGGGGATGCTCTCGTTTCCGACAACTAGAGGACTCCAGGTTGAATGAGGTACCAGTGATTTCGCGGCGAGAGATCCAGGATTTCCTATGGATTCGGGGGTTATCGCCACCCCTCCTGTTTTCGGGTGACGAGATCGAAGGACAGAGTCTGCCCAGTATCCCCCGCCCCCAGCCCGGTGGCCCAGCGCTCCGTTACAAAGGCCCCGGGCTCCGCTCCCGCCTCGGTCTCTGGGAATGCGTTTAGTAACCCGAGCCGCCACGGGGGCGGGGCCGGGAAGGGGTTAACCTGGAGAAAAGGCAGGAGGGACGACTGCAGGATTGGGGGTCCTGGAGGCTCTCCTCAGAGTGGCTTCGTCCCCCACTGGGCCCTACCAGTCTGGAGGGGGCCCACGTGCCGGATGTCCCCTTCTCGGTGTTCCCCACCGCTCTTCCCTCGGGGCTTGAGCGCGCGCCTGCGTCTCTCGCGCTCCCCCTTAGCCTGAGTATAATGGACTTGTCTGGGGGGCCCCTTGATTGCGACGCACTTGCGCTGGAGCTGGAGGCTCCGCCGCTGAGACCCTCTGGGCCCAGACATGCCTCCAAGAACTACACCTTCATCCTACTCAGTCGGGAAACTGAGGCCCAAAGACCGGGAGACGCTGGCTCCAGGACACACATCGCGGAAGGGCAAGAACGAGCTAGGACTCAGGCCTTGGGATTCCCAGTCCTGGACTGTATCCCCCTCCACCTCAGCACCCTGATGGACCCACAGTCAAAGGGGAGACCTCCCTCCGCAGCTGCTGAGGTCTGGGAAGGTGGCGCCACCTGCCGGCCAGGCTCGGGACGGCAGTTGAGTCCCGGACTTGCGGGAGGGGCGGGGTTCTAGATTCGCAGACAGTCTGGGCTTAGAAATGCGCTTAAAAATCTTGATTCTTTTTAAAAAAAAACCATTTTTTAAAAAGACTTGAAGATAATTTATTTTGCAATAAAATCTTACCGCCAAAACCACATCATAAGACAAATACAAGTCAGTTTGCGGTGGGCTTCAGCCTTCGAAAGTCGGCGGCTTGCCTCCCTTTGTGCAGATGGAGAAACTGAAGCATGGAGAAAAGTGTCTCAAGTTAGTCACACATCTATTTTGAGCTTCCTCGAGCCTCGTCTTGGTTTCCTCTCCCCTCATTGCCCTCCTTTGGGGAGCTGTGGGGCGCTAAGGGCCTGAGTGACTTCCACCCCCCTATTTATAGCGTTGCTGCTTGTCGCTGCGGCCCAGGCCAGACACCTAGGAGGAGCCGCTGCATCCGAGGTGGGTTGTTCCAGGTGGAGAATGAGTAGGGGGCAAAGGAGGGTAGGAGGAGAGGGGCCGGGGACTCCCTCGCCCTACGCTCATCCCAGCTGCAGAGCTGGATGCGTTTGGTAGAGAGGGACTCAGTCCCCTCCTTCCCCGCTTAGTCCCTGGCTGTCTCCGAAGCCTCCTGCAGGGTCCGAAGCTGCCAGCCCCAGAAGTGCGTAGGCCCCCAGCGGTGCTCGACCCCAGGGCCTCCTGTCCCAAGCCCCAGCCCCAGTGTGAGGAAGAGACAGGTGTCCCTCAACTGGCAGCCACTGACGTGAGTGTACGATCCTTCCCCCGCCAGATCCTCCCTCCGGAACTCCCAGCTTTTTCACCATTTCCCCTCCATCGCTCTCTCTCTCTGCCTGTATCTCTGTTTCTATTTCCTCTTTCCCTATCTCAGCCCCTACGTTTTTCAGTCTCTATCTCTCTGTCACTCCGTATTTGTTTTGTTTTCTGTCTCAGTCTTATCTCTCTTTCCGTTTTTCTCATTTACCTGTCTGTCTGTCTCTCCCGCCCACCTCTGTCCCACTGCCCGTCTCTGTGTCTAACTCTGTCTTCCTTCCTCCTCTTCCTCTCTCTCCCCGCCACCCCCCATCTCTGTTTCTTCCAAGGTCTTTTTCTCTGTTTCTCTCCAATCCCAATCCGCTAAACACTCAAGGCCTGGTCCCCTAAATGGGGGGGGGGCGGGAGGGTGCAGAGCCACTATTGGGGGACCTTTTCCTGGTGCGGGAGGCTCTTGGGGAGGGGGCAGCTTAAGCGCTATGACAGCTTCTTCTCTGCCCCCTCCCATCCAGGCTGCAAGAGGCCCGAGCTCTGCTGAAGCGACGACGGCCCCGCGGGCCTAGGGGCCGGGCACTGCTGAAAAGGAGGCCCCCACAGCGTGCCTTCCCTGGCCAGGCCCGAGGTAAAAACATCCGCCTTTCCTCCGCCAGTGGCAAGGGGCGTTCTGGGCCAGATAAAGCCGTCTGGTTCCCACGGTCCAGCCGCCGCCTACCGCGCCCCCCCCCCATTGTAGCTCAGTCTCCCCCCTAGGATGCAGCCCCCTCTAGGGACCCCAGAGTCCAGCAGAGGGAGGTGAGCCCAGGACAGGACCAGACTCAGGCCAGAGGAGCTGACCCACAGGGGTGGGGCCGGGAAGCCAGGCGTCCCAGCTCCCCTCGGCCAAAGAGGGGGGTGCTGAACCAGCCCAGACAACAAAAGCGATTGTGCGGGTTGGCGCCTGCCTGGGCACTGAGTGCCCAAGACTGAGGGGCGGCTGAGGGCCAAAGGCCTGCCCCTGCTTCACGGACCCACCCCCTGTCCTCCTCACTCCAACTCTCCCCCAGATTAGAACACTCCTTGTCTTAACCACCCTCAAAGTCCCCCTCTTGCTGTAGCTTTGAGCCCAGATGTGTCCCCTCCTCTCTAAAGTCTTCCAGATGTGAGGCTTGGGCCAGATGTTAGGACCCCCGCCCGCAGCCTCAGCCCACCGCTTCCCGTTAGCCATTGTGACTTCTTTACCAGGTGTGGGGGTCCTGGGCAGATGTGGCTGCAACTTCAAATGTGCTTCCCTCCCCCATCCCCACCCCCCTCCTACCCAGGATCCAGACCCCCAATTCCTTCATGTGCCCAGGTGCACCGACCCTTCTCCTGTCCCCCACATTGGCCACTTGGCTGCCCAGATGTGCCATGAGAGCCCCTATCTAGATGCAGCCCCTTTCTCTCTGCTTAAGGCAGAAGAGGATCAGCCTTTAGCTGTCTCCCCAAAGGCGGCCCCCACTACTCTTTATGGATTTCCTCTTCGTGGATTCAGCTCCATCTAGGGGGAAACCCGCCCGCCCCCACCTGTTCCCTTCCCCGCCGCTCCCCTGCGGGCCCCATCCACTTGTTGGTGCGCGGGTGGGGGCAGAGGGGACGCCCCCCTCCCCCCCCCCGTGAGTCTAGCGCCCAGCCTGCGCGCCTCTGGCTAAGCGCCCAGCCCCACGCGCCCCCGCGCGGCCGCCGGGGAGGGAGTGGTGGGGAGGGGGGGCCTGAGAGGGGGCGCGGCCGCCCTCCCCCGCGGGCGGGCGGGCGCGGCCGGGCCCCTCGGGCGGGCTGGGGCGGCGGCGCGGCGGAGCGCGGCGCTGCAGCCATGGCGGGCGGCGTGCGGCTGCTCTGGGTGTCGCTATTGGTGCTGCTGGCGCAGCTCGGGCCGCAGCCCGGACTGGGCCGGCCCGGAGAGCGTCTCCGCGTGCGCTTCACCCCGGCCGTGTGCGGCCTGCGCTGCATCCATGGGCCGACCGGCTCCCGCTGTACCCCGACCTGCGCGCTCCGCAACGCCACCAGCGTGGACAGCGGCGCGCCCGGCGGGGCGGCCCCGGGGGGACCCGGCTTCCGCGCCTGTGAGTGCGGGGTGGTCGTCCCGAGGGAGGGATTCCCAGCGGGGGGGGAGGAGGATCCCTGGGGATGAAGGAACCAGTCCCCCCAGGGAGAGGAAGCCCAGATTCCCTGTGCAGCAGTGCTGGGGAATCCCAGGGGCATTTAAGGAAGGGGGTCCCAAATTTTGCGGTTGGGTCCTGAGGGTCCCCATTTTGCAAGCAATGAGGATTATCAGGGACCTGTGGTGTCCCACGTGAGGGAGATTGGGGCCGGCTTTTATGCCTTTGAGTCAAAATGAGGATTTCAGAATTGAGGGGCCTGAGAGGCTTTGGGAAGGGGGCCCGAATTCTGAGACTCTAAGGAGTCCCCAGAGACCAAAGGAGAGTTTCAGGGCCGCCGGAGGGATGTCTCAGTTTCTGTATCTTTGGGGGTGGGAGGGATTGGGAGAGTTCGATATGGAAATGCTTGTGAGGAGGGGGGTGGAGGGGACTGGGGTGAAGAAAGTTGATCGGAAAGCTAAGAGGGAAAGGGCCCAGAGAAAGGGGGGGATGTCTGGGCAGGACCTGAGTTGCAAGGGTCCCACGTGCGAGAGAAATTCAGATAAGAGGCCTAGGGGAAGGGGCGCCCCCTGGGGGTGGAGGGGACAGGAGACGTGTATGCATCAGGCATTCCTAGAGATGGGGAGCCCTGGGGGTTCAGGTGAGGTGGGGAGGGCCCGCCACCTGTTGTCCCAGGGTGCAGAAGTGGACAGGCTCTCTGGGGTCGGGGCCTCCCTCCACCCGCCACCCCGAAAGCCCTCTGGAGTGGGGAGTGGGGGCCCCTGGCGCGGAGAACTCGCCCAGCCTGGCCCCCAGCCAGCCTAGCCCCGGCCGGCGTGAGCTCATCTCCCGCCTGAGCCCCCGCCTGCTGCCACTCCCTCTCTCCTCCCCTTCCTCCTCTCTCCTTCCTTCACTCCCTCCCCGCCCAGCCAAGGCGCGGTGCCCAGGCGAGTGCCAAGCCCCTGGGGGTGCAAGGAGGGGGGCATGTGAAGGGGGGCTGACCTCAGCAGGACCCCGATGTCCTCAGCTCCCCCCTCCCTCCAGAGGTGTGGGTGGGGAGTTGGCTGTGCCCATCTAGGGGCCAACCTGGGTGTGAGCGCCCTCAGGGATCTGGGCTGGGGAACTGCACTGAGGCCAAGAGAAGGCAGAGAAATGCCTCTGGAGGCCCAGACATGGCTGCGTTCCCACGCGCCCCCCCACCCCCCATTAGAGACCCTTCCCAGTTTGGAATCTTAATCGCTAGTTAGGTCTCTCTTAGGCCCCAGTGTTCAATTGAGGATCCCCATTAGAGCACCCCGGAGTCCTGGCCTGACTTTCCTACCTAGGGGGGCCCAGTGTCTCAGTTCCCAGACCCTAAACCCCCTGCCCACCCCTGTCAGCAAACTCCAGAGACCAGATCCTCCAGCGACGTTCCCTCTCATTCTCTTCCATCCCTACAAACTGTGTCCCTCACCAGAGGGCTCTGTAGTATTGTCCTTCAGCTACTTCTCCCCACTTCCAGGAGAAACCCCAGATTACAAACATTTACAGCGATAACTCCCCTCCCCAGCTTGATTCCTACAAAAGCTCCCATTTTCTTATATTTCCAACTGAGCTTACCCCAGTCCCGCCAGAGATTCTTGATTCCTGTATCTCCAAATCCTGCTCTTGCAGCCGACCCCCTCCCTAGGAACTTCTGATCCCATCTACAGAGAACCCAGAGTTGGTCTTGGTAAGCTCATTTTCCCAAGAGGACCTCAAACACTGTGCTCCCTGCAGGCAGCCATGAATCAAAAGACTTGAGCGCCTAATTCCTTAGCTGGGAGGGAAGGGTGTTCCCCAGTATCTTAGGGTCCCAGCCAATTGAGGCTTTTATGTGCTGGGGACTTCCAGGAATTCCACTTCTCCATCTAAACCATGTTCTCAGCACTCTCAAGCTGGTCTTCCCCTAGAAGGCACTAGACTCCTGGTTTTTAGGTAACTCTCCCCGAAAGGACTGGAGAGACTGCTGCGGAAAGGGCGCCTCCGTTTCCTCTGAGCTAGGCTTCCTCTCCATCCCAGAAACCTCGAGCTTTGCACCCCAGAGTACTGCCTTCTAGCTGATTTCTCCCAGGACTCCAGTCCTCTTACCCTTCTAAATTGAGGTGGCTCCCCTGTGCTTTCCTCTCTACAGCTGTGGCTCAGAATCCCACACGCGCCTCCCTGGACAGCCCCGGCCGCCTGCCCGCTCCCTCCCCTCCACACAGCTGTCTCCAGCTGTTCTCTGCAGCCCCAGGGGAGAGAGGGAGGGGGTGCCCTCGCAGGACAGTCCGGCCCCCTTTGGCTCAGCGGTCCCGAGGCTCCCCAAGGGTCCGGAATGCGGAGCCGCCGCCCTGCCCCCGCCGCACCCCTCTCTTTGTTTACCCCGCCGCACAGCTGGCACTGCCCCGCCCAGAGGTGGCCTGGGGCCCAGCGAGGGCGCGCAGAGTGGAGAGGAGGCGCGTTACCGCTCGCGGCCCCGCCCGGGTGCTACCCGAGGCGGGAAGGCAGAGCTAGGACATTGGAGCCCTAGCCAGAGAGGAGGTGGGCGGAGACACAGCGCCGTGGGCGGGGCCAGGGCACTCAGATAGCCTGGAGGCGTAGTGGGAGGGGCGTGAGTAAGTGCGCCGGAGCAAATCAGAGTGAAGAAAGGGAGGTGGTGGGCGGGGCCAAAGGCAGCAGGTTAGGGTTGATGGGCGGGGTTTAGGATCCCGCGGGTAGAAGGTGGTGTGGGTGGGGCCAGAAGGGGGCACGTAGCCCGTGTGTGAGCTGAAACGTCGTGCGCCGTGCCAGAGGGAGTACAGGCGGGCATAAAACGCCAAGGGGACAGAGTTGGGAAGGGGTCGTGTGCCAGGTAGTGGCTACATGTTTGAGTCAATGGAAGGGACCCGCGCAGGGTCAGGAACAGCAAAGGACCCAGCCAGGCGACGGAATGGGCGGGGCTCAATGCTAAGGCACAGCTAGGGTGAGCAGGGCTGACCCAATGGACCTGGTCAGTGCTGTCCGGGCGGAGCTGGAACACTGTGGACTCAGTCGGAAAGCCGGGTCTGCGGGACTCAGAAGGGAGAGCGGGTGACATGAAAGTGGATACAGAGCCCGAGGGCGTGGCAAGCCTGCTCAGTGGGCGGGGCTGTACCTCGGACGGCGGAACGACTGGAGATGGCCAGAGTAGGGGCAGGGCCACCGACAGCTTAAGGGCGGAGCGATTTTGAAATGAATGACCCCTTGAGGGCGCAGGGACTGAGCTACCCTGGATGCGCTGGTCCCAGGGGCACCTGCCAGGAGTGGTGCCGACCCTGAGTGTCCTCGCTCTCCCCCCAGTCCTGTGTCCCTTGATCTGTCACAACGGCGGTGTGTGTGTGAAGCCTGACCGCTGTCTCTGTCCCCCGGACTTCGCTGGCAAGTTCTGCCAGTTGCATTCCTCAGGCGCCCGGCCCCCGGCCCCGGCCATGCCAGGCCTCACCCGTTCGGTGTACACTATGCCACTGGCCAACCACCGCGACGAAGAGCACGGTGAGGAAACTGTAGCCGGAGTCCCCTCCGACCTCTGTCAACCATCTTACCGTTCCTCTAACCCTCGACTTGCCCGCCTTGACAAGTACCCTTCCCCAGCTTGCCCTTCCCCCCATTTCTGGTCCTAGTCCATAATGACCCGCGTAGACATCCCTTTGCCCGGCCTGCCTCCCGCCAGGCGTGGCATCTATGGTGAGTGTCCACGTGGAGCACCCGCAGGAGGCGTCGGTGGTGGTGCACCAGGTGGAGCGCGTGTCCGGCCCTTGGGAGGAGGCTGATGCCGAGGCGGTGGCGCGGGCGGAGGCGGCGGCGCGGGCGGAGGCGGCGGCGCCCTACACGGTGTTGGCACAGAGCGCGCCGCGCGAGGACGGCTACTCGGACGCCTCGGGCTTCGGTTACTGCTTTCGGGAGCTGCGCGGAGGCGAAGTGAGAGGAGGCAGGTGGGGAGGGGCCCGGAGCGTGCCACCGCGCGGGGGCGCGCTCACCCAGCACTTCTCCACAGTGTGCGTCCCCGCTGCCAGGGCTCCGGACGCAGGAGGTCTGCTGCCGAGGAGCCGGCGTGGCCTGGGGCGTTCATGACTGTCAGTCGTGCTCGGGGCACGCGGGTGAGTCCGCGGACGTCCCCAAAGTGCTGGGAGCTGGGGAGGGGTGGGAATGTCACTGCTTCTCCTACTCTGCCCGTAGATAAACCCGGTTCATAAATTCTAGTCACTCCCATTCCATTGTAGAGGACATTTCCAGATCTGTCCATATCGTTCCGGGACCATCCACCCCATTTTCTGCCTTTGGCCGCTCTGTTCTCACCCCACTTTTGTACCTTGGCCCCTTCCTTGCACTTCTGGAGCCTCCTACGTTGGCTTCTCAGACGCCAACCTAAGGCCGATCCCGCACTCGAACTGCACTCATCTCTTAGTTCCTCCCACCGCATCTTCGTCCCTGCCCACTCCATTCTCGCTCTGCCCATCCGTCCCTGGCCCACTCCTCTGCCCTCTCCACAGGGAACTCGGAACGAGTGGGCGCCCCAGACGGACCTTGTCCAACAGGCTTTGAGAGGGTTAATGGGTCCTGTGAAGGTGAGATGGGGCGGGGTGGGAGGGGCTTGGCTCTGGGGGCGGGACTTGCAGGGATCAAGTTCCTGACTCCACTGTGACCTCCCCAACCCTTGCAGATGTGGATGAGTGCGCGACAGGCGGGCGCTGCCAGCACGGGGAGTGTGCAAACACACACGGCGGGTACACGTGCGTGTGCCCTGATGGCTTCCTGCTCGACTCGTCCCGCAGCAGCTGCATCTGTGAGCCGCCAGGAGGAGGCTGAGGCTGGGTCCCACCCCTGCCCTGCCCTGCCCTGAGACCACATCCCAGAGCATCCCCAGGCTTTTAATACTCTCAGACTTAGACCCCCTTCAGAACTTTTCAGAATCTCGTACACCCTCAGACACCTTGGACCATCTTCAGACCCTCCAAGAACCCCTCAAACCTTTTGGACCCAGGTCCTTTCAGACTGCCAGACCCCCAAATCCATTCATCCCTCTTGACCACTCAACCTTCTTCCTATCCTGAGATCCTTCTCAGAGTCTCCTATTCACCACTCAGGCCTCAGACCTTTCTCTGACCTCCAGAGCTCTCGGTCCTCCTTCAGACTTTCTCAGACCTCTCCCAAAGGCTCCTCACACCCACCAAACCCTCCCTGGGACATTCCCCTACCTCCCGATGCCTCAGTTCCTCCGATGCCTCAGTTCCTCCGCACTCCCAACCCCACCCTGAAGAATTTCCTCCCCCTCCACCAGCCCAACACGTGATCTCCGAGGCGAAGGGGCCCTGCTTTCGCGTGCTCCGCGATGGCGGCTGCTCGCTGCCCATTCTGCGCAACATCACCAAACAGATCTGCTGCTGCAGCCGCGTGGGCAAGGCCTGGGGCCGTGGCTGCCAGCTCTGTCCACCCTTCGGCTCAGGTGAGCGCTGCCACACCTATCCCCAGAGGCAACATGGAGAGCCAGCGCTAGCTCTAGGTCCTGCCCTCAAACCAGGCTGGGCCCTTGGTCACTACCCCAGCCTCTGAGACAAGCTGGCCTGAGGAGCTGGCCTCACACTGGATTCTGCCCAAGGCTCCACCTCCATCCTGTTAGCTTTTGTCTCTTAAGTGTCAACGCCAGCCCCTGAGATATGCTGCCTGCCCAGCCCTGTCCCCAAACTTTTTTTTTTTTTGAGACAGAGTCTTGCTCTGTTGCCCCAGCTAGAGTGCAGTGGTGTCATCATCGCTCACTGCAACCTCAAACTCCTGGGCTCAAGCGATCCTCCTGCCTCAGCCTCCAGAGTAGCTGGGACTACAGGCACCCACCGTGATGCCCAGCTAATTTTTTCTATTTTTTGTAGAGATGGGGTCTTGCTCTTGCTCAGGCTGGTCTCAAACTCTTGAGCTCAAGAGATCCTCCCGCCTTGGCTTCCCAAAGTGTTAGGATTACAGGCATGAGCCATTGTGCCTGTCCTGTCCCTGAACTTTGACCAAATCCCCAGCTTCTGAGACACTGCCCTCAGTTCGGGCTCCCCCTTAAGTGCCACCCCAGAGATGCCTCTCCCTGAGACACCTCCCTGGCATTCTAGTTTCTGCTAAAACTAAACCCGACAATGGAGCTATTTCCTGGCCTCCAACTCAGTCCCTACTGACCCCAAACCAGATCTCCCCCTCAACCACTGTCCCTGCCACTATCCCAAATGGGGAAAAACGCACTTTGCTCCACCTTTAGCCTCTGAGATGTCCTGTCCTTTGGCCAGGACCCTACCCCATCCCAGGATCCAACCCAAACCCCTCACACACTTTCAGGCCAAGCCCTGCCCCCAGCCACAGCAAGTGTCAAGAATCGCCACCCCCCACCCACTCATTTCCTCCTGCTCTCTTGCCCTCTCTCTGCCCCTCTCTCTTTCCTGTTCCCAGAGGGTTTTAGGGAGATCTGCCCAGCGGGCCCTGGCTACCACTACTCGGCCTCTGACCTCCGCTACAACACTAGACCCCTGGGCCAGGAGCCACCCCGAGTGTCTCTCAGCCAGCCACGCCCACTACCAGCCACCTCACAGCCATCCGCAGGTGAGCTGGCTCCTGGAGGAGGGGGCGTCATCTTCAAGTGGCTGCCCCAGCCCCATAGGGAAGGGAGGCCAGAGAGGAGCAGGGACGCCCGAATCCAGGTCTCCGCTCGCTGATACCTCTTCCTCCCCAGGCTTTCTGCCCACACATCGCCTGCAGCCCCGGCCTGAGCCCCGGCCCGAGCCACGGCCTGAGCCCCGGCCCGAGCCACGGCCCGAGCCACGGCCCGAGCCACGGCCAGGCTCTGAGCTTCCCTTGCCCAGCATCCCTGCCTGGACTGGTCCTGAGATCCCTGAATCAGGTGCGATAGCAAGAACTGAGGGTATTGATGGGGGGATTCCAGGCAGGGTTCTGGGGGAAGAGACTACAAGGATAGAATAAATGGGGCTGTCACAGACAGAGGAATTAAGGAATGGATGGGAAGAGATGAGGGTTTGAAGAGTTGAGCTGTCGTTAGATCAACAGCTGGAGTCGGAACTGAGTTCAAATTCTCTGTCAGTTGAGCAAGTCACTTAATCTCTCTGAGATTCAGTTTTCTCACCCGTAAAATGGGGGTGATTATGAGACTTATATGAGATGCATCTGGAGTATCTGACACATAGTAAGTGCTCGCTTAATGTTAGATAAATAACTATTTTTCAGGGAGGGCAGTAAGTTAGAACATGTCTCAGGCAAAGGGTTGGAGAGCAACATATTTGAAGATGGAGAGTGGCATTATGGGAGAATTCAGGCAGAGGATCTGATGAGAATGTTCCAGTGTAAAGGAGATGCGGGTCAAAGGTAGAAGACTGGGCTGGGGGAAGGGACATTGGCGAAGGTGTTTTAGGCACAGGACCTGAGAGTATTGTACTGGGATGAAAGGGACAGAGGATTCAGAGATGGGGGAACCTGGCTGACTGGACCCCCCAGGTCCTTCCTCGGGCATGTGTCAGCGCAATCCCCAGGTCTGCGGCCCAGGACGCTGCATACCCCGGCCCGGTGGCTACACCTGCGCTTGCGACTCCGGCTTTAGACTCAGCCCCCAGGGCACCCGTTGCATCGGTGAGCGGGGTGGAGGGAGTGGACGGAGGCAGGGCGGTGTGTGTGGGGGTGCTCTGTCCCTTCCCCTCGTGACCAGCCCCCTCTGTGCCCCAAGACGTGGACGAATGTCGCCGCGTGCCCCTGCCCTGTGCTCCCGGACGCTGCGAGAACACACCAGGCAGCTTCCGCTGCGTATGTGGCCCGGGCTTCCGAGCCGGCCCGAGGGCTACGGAGTGCCTGGGTGAGAAATCTGCCCCACCCGGCTCCAGGCCCTACCTACCCCAGTCTGGGTCTCGCTCCCGCCCTCCCACGCTTCCCCTGGCGGGTTTGGCCCTACTACCGCCCTGCCCTGCCCTGCCCTGGCTCCCCTCCCCGGCCTCGCCCCGCCCGCGACAACTCCCACCCTCCCTGCATCCCCACCCCTGCCCGGCCCCCAAACTGGCCCTGGTCTGGCTCTGCTATCGCCCCGCCTCCCCTGCGACCCAGCCCCGCCCCTATTGGCCCCGCCCCTTCCCTATCCCAGGCCAGTTTCCGTCCCCGTCCCACATACTGCTGCAATCAATCTCCTGACCACGACCCTCGGTTCCAACTCTGCCACGCCAGAGCCCCATCCCCAAGTGCTCCTTCCTTCTGTAGCCCCGTTCCTGCCTTGCCTTCCTCGGGTCCAAAGCTTCCGTTCCCGCCCTTGCCCTACCCAGGCCCTGCCTTCCCCAGTTTGCCCCCTCTCATAGTGCCCCTCTCCGCTTCTATCTTGGCCGGGTCCCCAACTCTTGTCCTGCCCTCCTTGCTCAAGCCCCGCCTTTGCCTTGAGCCTACCCATTCCGAGCCCCGCCTACCGCCTCCGGTCCCCGCCCCCACCCGGCTCCAACCCAGGCTTGGTCCCGCCCCGTCCTTCCCCCTACCCCCGTCTCCCCGGGGGACTTCTCCGGGGACTGTCTGCCCCAGTCCCAGCCGCCTGCTTTGTGCCCACAGACGTGGACGAGTGCCACCGCGTGCCGCCGCCGTGTGACCTCGGGCGCTGTGAGAACACGCCAGGCAGCTTCCTGTGCGTGTGCCCGGCCGGGTACCAGGCTGCGTCGCAAGGAGCCAGCTGCCAGGGTGAGGGACTGGGAGGGGCGGAGGGGAAGGGTAGAGCAGCAGTGACGAGGGGTGGAGAGACTGAGCAACGGGGCAAAGAGAGCCTGATCGATGGGAGACAGAGGCCAGGTTCTGAGAGCCAGACGTGTGGCCCGATGGGTGTAGGGACAGTGACCTGTGGATGGAGAGGCCAAGTGAGGGAAACAGAAAGGCTGAGTCACGGAGGCTGGGGCAGCAGAGTGCAGCGCTGGCGATGACAGTGATGGGGAAGGGGGAGATTTATGGAGAACTGCGGAGAAGGAGGCCGACTCACGCGGACTGGAGAAGCAGAGTTTTAGGAGCGAGCCAGGCAGCTCAATGGGGACGGCTGGTGGCTGTAGAGTCCGAATGATGGAGACAAGAGGCAGAGTGGGGGAGGATGGAGAGCAGAGTGATGGGGACAGGGTGGCAGAATGATGCAGGGTGGAAAGTCAAAGCGATGGAGGTCAGGGAGGCAGCGTGGAGCACGCGAGGTCGTAAAGGACCCCTGGTTCCTTGCCCCGAGCAGATGTGGACGAGTGCACCCAGAGCCCGGGCCTCTGCGGCCGGGGGGTCTGTGAGAACCTGCCCGGCTCTTTCCGCTGTGTTTGCCCGGCTGGCTTCCGGGGCTCGGCGTGTGAAGAAGATGTGGATGAGTGTGCCCAGGAGCCGCCGCCCTGCGGGCCAGGCCGCTGCGACAACACGGCTGGCTCCTATCACTGCGCCTGCCCTGCTGGCTTCCACTCCCGAGGGCCGGGGGCCCCCTGCCAAGGTGAGGGTGCGGAGTCCAACCCCACTCCATGACCGTTTGCTATGGGGGCTGGAGAGAGACATTACTGGGGGGCAGAGAGACAGAGCGATGGGGCTCAGTGATGGAGGGTGGGCGGGGGGTACTGAGAGGGTGGCAAGGGTCTCACTCCAGAGTCTTCTTCCCTTTCTCCACAATAAGACAATGTTCCTCATTCCTCCTTCCTTTTTGAACAATATTCTTGTGCTCCTGGGAACTCTGAGGAGGGTCAACTGAGGCAGGGAAGGCAACCTGGAGGAGGAGGTACATCAGCCTCACTCTAGCAGCTGGAGAGAACATTGAATAAGGACACGATACAGGGGTTTTTCCACCAGGAGTGGGGAGCAGCCTGGGCACAGTTCAGGAGGCTGGCTCAGGACTGGAATGTTGGGGAGGATAGCAGGCAATGGAGATGGGTCCTCAGCCCGACCGGTCCCCTCTGCCCCAGATGTGGACGAGTGTGCCCGTAGCCCCCCGCCCTGCGCCTATGGCCGGTGTGAGAACACAGAAGGCAGCTTCCAGTGTGTCTGCCCCACGGGCTTCCAACCCAACGTCGCTGGCTCCGAGTGCGAGGGTGAGGCCGGCGAGGGAGGGAGGACTGTGGATGGGTGAGGGGGGCGTTGGGTCGCTCCTTCAAGACCACCCTCTCCCCTGCCTCCCAGATGTGGATGAGTGTGAGAACCACCTGGCATGTCCTGGGCAGGAATGTGTGAACACACCCGGCTCCTTCCAGTGCAGGGCCTGTCCTGCTGGCCACCACCTGCACCGTGGCAGATGCACTGGTGAGACCAGGCCCCAGTTGTGATCCTTGACCTGGACAACTATGACCTGGCCTACAACCTCTTGGACCTCAATCCCCTTACCTGAACCACAACCTCTAGAGTCTAACTGTGACTCCCCATTAGACTATGGACTTCTGACCCAGACTGCAATCCCTGACCTGAACCACAACTCTTGACCCTGAATGTGACTCCTGACTCTGTGACCCTGACACTCCACTTGACTGTGACATTTGACCCTTGCTGATAACCCCTACCCACCCACATCCCTGACAGCAACTATCAGTCCTGACCCTGACTATCCCCTGGCTCTGAACGCATACCCCTGAATTTGACTGTGACATTTGACCCTAATCATAACCCTTAGCTATAACCCTGACGGCGGCCCTGACTCCGTGGGCCTCTTGATCCTGTCTCTTTCACTGCCCCTGCCCCATCTCAGAATCCCTTCCCTGGAACCTGATTGGGTTTGTGATCCCTAACCCTGACCCCTGACTTGAGGCAAATTCCTGACCCTGACTGTAACCTCTGACCCAGATTGGTCTCAGATTCCAGTCACTGGGACTCTAACCCATTCTGCTTCAGCAGAATCCCATCTAATGATCCTGGTTTACAACACTTGACTGATTCCTTATCCTGGTTAATTTCTGATGCCTGTTGCAATCCAGAGTCCCTTCCCTTGACCCCAGGATCCTGGCGCAGAGAGTTCCTGGAAACCCAGACCCACAGGACTCCCCACTATGGTCCCAAGAACCAGGGAACCTAGGTCTGCCCTACCCACCTCTGCCATGGAGGCACAGTTATGTGTCCCACCACGTCCCCAACTTAAGACACTTTCCACCACCTCCCCCAGACCCCCTTCTTCAAGGGGATTTGACCAATGTGTCCTTAGCCTGGACCGCTTCTGAAACCCCTGTTCCCACAGATGTGGACGAATGCAGTTCCGGTGCTCCCTGTGGTCCTCACGGCCACTGCACTAACACCGAAGGCTCCTTCCGCTGCAGCTGCGCGCCAGGCTACCGGGCGCCGTCGGGTCGGCCCGGACCCTGCGCAGGTGGGCAGCGCGAGGACCGGCCGGAGGGCCTGGGAGTGGGGCCTGGGTTCCTGGGCAAAGCCTTCTGGACAGGTGGAAGCTGGACTAAAGCGCTGTGGCAGAAGCTTCGGGACCGGCCCTCGGGGGTGCGGCTTGAGGGCGGGGTTACCGCTTTGTGGGCGAGGCTTAGGTTTTGGAGGGAGGGTCGGTGACCCCGCCCAATCTCTGGCGTACCCTAGACGTGAACGAGTGCCTGGAGGGCGATTTTTGCTTTCCTCATGGCGAGTGCCTCAACACGGACGGCTCCTTTGCGTGCACTTGTGCGCCCGGTTACCGGCCCGGACCCCGCGGAGCCTCTTGCCTCGGTTCGTACCCGTGCTGGGACTGGGCCCGGAAAGGCGGGGCTTGTGGCAGGAAAAGGCGGGACAAGGAGAAGAGGGCAGAAGGGGGAAAACGAATTTCTGGCTGGGGTCTCCACGTGTTCCGGGGACCCGGGTTGCAGGCGACCGGGGAGGGGCGTGGTGCGGCGGGGAAACGGCGGCGTCTGGACAGTTGGGCCGTGATTGGCAAGGATTGGTCCTAAACCTGCCGGGGGTGGGGCTTACAGGGAGGGGCGGGGCCTAAGGCAGGTTGCCGGAGACTTGAAAGGCCCGGGAGCCAGGGGGGCGGGGAAGGGGTGGAGGGGTGTGGCCTGGAGCGTTAAGCAGAGGAGGAGGTGGGCCGGGCTTTCGGACGCCCTGTCCCGCAGACGTGGACGAGTGCAGCGAGGAGGACCTTTGCCAGAGCGGCATCTGTACCAACACCGACGGCTCCTTCGAGTGCACCTGTCCTCCGGGACACCGTGCGGGCCCAGACCTCGCCTCCTGCCTCGGTGAGAGGCCCGCCCCGGGCTGATGCCTTCCCTCTTCTGACTCCCTGGCTCCCCCGTTTGCCTCCCACCTCGGCCTTTCCTCTGCTTCCTCCCGTTACCCTCCCTGCCTTCTCTCTTGGCCTCGTCTTCTCCTCTGCTTCCTCTGCCTCCCCCTTCTGACTCTCCTCTCCCCTCCTTTCCTCCCCTACCCCCTCCCCTGCTTCCCCATCTGACCGCCCTGCCTCTCTCCGCAGACGTGGACGAATGTCGCGAGCAGGGCCTGGCCCTGTGCGGGTCCCAGCGCTGTGAGAATTCCCCTGGCTCCTATCGCTGTGTCCGGGACTGCGATCCTGGCTACCACGCGGGCCCCGAGGGCACCTGTGACGGTGAGACTACTCCCTGCCCCCTCCGCCAGCTCTTACATCCGGGTTGCTGGGGTCTGCTCCCTTGGGGACCAAAGAGGAGAGCCCTGCCTTGCAGACTTGGGGGAAGGGAAGGGGCTCCCAACTAACGCACCCTTTCCCCCCTCACCATATGTCTGTGGTGGGAGTAAGCCACCACTGTGGTTTGTACTTTCTCGTGGAGGCGCGGGGTGGGGGCAGGGGGAGACACTTCTACCAGGAATCTGTCCAAGCCCCGCTTCCAGAAGCAGCCATGCCCCCTCTGCAGCCTGAGCCCAGACTGCACCGTAGGCCAGACACCCGCGAAAGACACAGTGAAACTCTTAGGCCCCAGCCTTTCCACTCCGCCTATGGATTAAAACTCCCTCTTCAGGCCCCTTCTCTTCCTAACAGAAGTTTGGGCCACCCTCCACTACTTATCTACTTCCCGCTGCCTCTCCAGGGAGGCTCAATCCTGGCTGCCAGGGCCCCATCCTTTCCCAGTGCAAAATTCCCAATGTGAAATTCCCCAGGAGTTGGCTCCTGCCAGTTGAAGCTCTGTCCTGGGGTTCTCTCTCCAGACTGTCCTTTCCCATTGGTTAGACTCCTCCAGCCCTTCAGAATTTCTAAGCCCCCCACTACCCATCTCAGCTCCTCCATTTCCTCCTTCCTCTGCCAGACTCCAGCAGAGGCTGACTAAGGCAGGAGGCTGGCCTAATCTTACCTACCATATATATATATATTTTGGGGGGCAGGGATAGGAATGGCGTGTGGGTGGGCATTTTATGGAACACATGAAACAACAGTGGACTGCCTTTGACTCTCTGATTGCTAGACCTCTGACTCGTTTCATGAGACCTCATTCATTAATTCCACAGGAATTCATTAAGCACCTACTGTGTGCCAGACACTGAGGGTGCAACAGGAAATGAGTCACACGAAACTCCTGTGCTCATGGAGTTAACATTCTAGGGGCAGGAAGCACATAATAACTATGTAAATAAATTCGAGATTTATTCAACAAATACTTTTTAGGCCCCTACTGTGTGTCAGGCACTGTCAGGCACTGTTCTATGCCCTGGGGATATAGAGAGGAATAAAACAGACGCAAATCCCTGCCGTTGTGCAGTTTGTGTTCTAGGGAGGCGACATGGGCATACCAAGAGATATGTGGATATAATACATTGCCAGGTTTAAGAAGGAAAATAAAGCAGGAAAAGTGGACAGAGATGACAGGGTGGCGGGGGGAGGAGTACTAGGAGGGCTTGACCTAAACATCTGAGTGAAGGGAGGAGGGAGTTATGCAGATAGCTGAGGGCAGTGTTCCTGGCAGAAGGAACTGCAAGTGCAAAGGCCCTGAGGTAGGACCATGTTTGGGCTATTTGAGAAATGGCAGTGAGAATGTAAGAGTTATCAGCACTTGTTCTGCAAAAGCTCAGGCTCCTAGAACACCAGATTCCTAGGGACTTCTTAGCCCAGTCAGTGGGACTGGAAGTGGTGTTGGGAATCTGCGATTCCAGGCCTTGATTCCCTTCCTCTCCTTCCCTCCCTCTCTCTTCCTGCAGACGTGGATGAGTGCCAAGAGTATGGCCCTGAGATTTGCGGAGCCCAGCGCTGTGAGAACACCCCTGGCTCCTACCGCTGCACGCCTGCCTGTGACCCTGGTTATCAGCCCACGCCAGGGGGCGGATGCCAGGGTGGGTGTCCATCGGGCATAGGGTGAGATGCGGAGGTGGTAGAAGGTCCAGAAATGGCCTGACTGTCTGGTGGTTGCAGATGTGGACGAATGCCGGAACCGGTCCTTCTGTGGCGCCCATGCTGTGTGCCAGAACCTGCCTGGCTCCTTCCAGTGCCTCTGTGACCAGGGCTACGAGGGGGCGCGGGACGGGCGTCACTGCGTGGGTATGGAGCTCCAGGGAGTGGTTGGGACAGGGTTGTGGGGGAGAGGTTGGTTAGGCCCTGCCCCTCTCCATACAAATGGACAAATGTGAACTTCAGCGTTGTGGAATTTAGACCTTGGAACATAATCTCTTCTCCATATCAGTCAAAGTTATTCTAGTGGTAAGTGACAGAAACCTTATTCCGGTTTTATTTTTGTGCCCATGCTTTAAAAAATGCATGGAATGTATAAAATACACTAATCTTAAGTGTACATAAACATTATTTTTTCCTAACATTTTGTGAGGAAAATTCCTAAACATAGCAAACTGAAAGAATTGTAGAATGAACACCTGCATAACCATGATCTTGATTATAATATTATCATTTTATTTTTCCTTGCTTTCTGTTAATCCATCTACTTTTTGGGGGCAGATTTAAAAGTAAATTGCAGGCATCAGTACACTTTCCCCTAAATTATTCAGTATGCATATCGTTAACCAGAGTTCAGTACATGTTTACAGATATTTTCATTTGAGGTTCAATTTACATACAGTGAAGTGCATGAATCTTAATTATACATTCTCTAAGTTTTCATAAATACAAATATAACAGGCTTTATTTCTCTAAAAGGAATTAAAACTGCAAAGTCCTGGGATATATTCGAATTTCAGGCATAACTAGATTCAAGAATTTTAACAAAGCTATTTCTGTCTCCTTCTCTCAACTCTTCTTTCTGCTGTTGTACTTATTTTCAGGCAGACTCTCTTTTCACAGTGACAAAGGTGGCCCTAGCACCTCTGGGCTAACATCCTCAGCTTGGCAACCTTAGAACCAAAGAGGGAGGTTCTTTTTCAACATTTCTAGCAAAAGTCCCAGGCCTGGCTTTGATTGGTCCAATATGGTCACTTCCTATCTCTGAACCAGAGAAATACAGTAATCTGATTGGTCATGTCTAGGACTTGTGCCCACCCCTCAGAGTAGATTTAGTCCTACTCAAAGTACATGGGTTGGAAATGGAGGAACAGTGGGTTCCCAAGGGAAATTCAGGGGTTGTCACCAGAAGAAAAGGAGATGGTAGGGTCTGGGTTATTAAATATACCTGCCCTATTTGAAAGCTCAGACTTGGGTCTTTGGAATTACAGAAGCTTATAACCATCGACTCCTTCTCCCCTGTTGTCTCCTGCTTGCAGATGTGAATGAGTGTGAGACCTTACAGGGTGTGTGTGGAGCTGCCCTGTGTGAAAATGTCGAAGGCTCCTTCCTCTGTGTCTGCCCCACCAGCCCAGAGGAGTTTGACCCCATGACTGGCCGCTGTGTTCCCCCACGGACTTCTGCTGGTGAGACTGATGTGTCTACTTAACAGCTGCTGGCTCTGCAGGCAAATGATGTGGTCTAACCATTCCTGCTGTGGACAGCTGCCATCAGCGACATGCTGTTGTTTTAAGCATCAACAAAAAACACATGGGTTAACACGGGTGGCCAGGCTGTGTCAGGATCCTGGCTTCAACTCTACCAAAGTCCTTCACTCAACCAGTGTTCACAGGGCATCCACTAGGCTCAGGCCCTACGCTGGGCACTAAGGATATAGTAGTGACCAGGAAAGATCTCTGTCCTTGGGCTCACATGCCAATTGTCTAGACAGTGACCATCTAGAGAAATCAGGACTAGGAGGGAAGAAGCACAAGCCAGAGGGAACAAGAAGGGGCTTTTGGAGGAGGTGCCTGGCCCAGCCTAAGAAGGGGTTAGGGAGGGCTTCCTGCAGGAGAGGATGTCTGAACCGAGAGCAGTAGGATGAATAGAAATGAGCGAGGTGCACTGTGTGAGCAGGGCATTCTGGGTAGAGCAGAGGTCCCCAACCTTTTTGGCACCAGGGACCGATTTCATGGAAGGAAATTTTTCCACAGACAGGGGAGGGGGAGGCGGAGCTTACGCAGTGATGCGAGCAATGGGGAGCGGCTGTAAATACAGATGAAGCTTCTCTGACTCCACTGCTAACCTCTTGCTGTGCAGCCGGGTTCCTAACAGGCCAGGGACTGGTACAGGTTTGCCACCTAGGGGATGGGGACCACAGGAGTAGAAGAGACAGCAAGGGCAAAGCCTGGCAGAGTGAGAGAGTACCTGGCATGTTTGAGGAACTGAAATAAGCTCAACATGGCATGATTTAGAAAGCAAAGGAAAGAGTGGTGAGAGATGAGGCCAGAGAAGGAGGTGGGCACCAGGGCACACTGAGTTACTGTGGTCAGGAGGTTGGCCTTTTCCCCAGGGCACTGTGGCACCATGGAAGGGCTTTGAGCAGGAAAGGTATATAATCGAATTCTGAAACCTCCTTCTGGCTGCTATGTGAAGGTGGTGGAAGAGGGTGACACTGGAGGCTGGAAGCCTAGAGCAGGCTGGGGCAGGGATCGAGGTGGGAGAGGACAGAGCTGGACAAAGGCAGAGGCCATGGGTGGCGGCGGGAGAAACATCCAAGAGGGCATGTGAACAAGCTGTGGGGCTACCTGCGTGGGGAAGCTGTGTCCAAGTCAAGGCCTAGGTTTTGGGATGAAGACTCTGTGCCTGTTGGGGGAGTGAAGATGAGGGGGCGGGGCAGGGGAGGGGGAGGCATCCAGGGGGCCAGGGAAGCCCATCTCCTCCCACCCCAAGCTGCAGCGGCAAGGATGGGAAAGTGTGAATTGGGGAGGTGCTGAGATGATAGGAGGTGAGATTGGGAGAAAGAGAGACAAGGACAGATGGGTGAGAGGTGTGGAGTCTGGTTCTATCTACCACTGATGGCTGGTCCCCTCTGGGCCTCAGTTTTCCCATCTATGATATGGGCGGCTGGGGGGCTCAGCCCACACTGGGCTAAAAGCTCCTTGTCTCCCCAGGCACATTCCCAGGCTCGCAGCCCCAGGCACCGGCCAGCCCTAGTCTGCCAGCCAGGCCGCCCCCGCCACCCATGCCCCGCCGGCCCAGCACACCTAGGCAGGGCCCTGTGGGTAGCGGGCGCCGGGAATGCTACTTTGACACAGCGGCCCCAGATGCATGTGACAATATCCTGGCCCGGAACGTGACGTGGCAGGAGTGCTGCTGTACCGTGGGTGAGGGTTGGGGCAGTGGCTGCCGTATCCAGCAGTGCCCAAGCACCGAGACAGGTGAGCATGGGCTGATGGTGGACCCAGGGCTAAGGGTTTGGGTAGAAATACTGGATGGGGTACGGGACTGGGAAAGGGGACACATTTGCACATAGGATTGAGGTACTGGTATGTCCAGGGCAAGAGGGAGCTACCAGCATGGTGGGCATGGATGGGTATGAGGCTGAGGTGGGCACAGGCAGGCATGGGGCCAGGGCCCTGGGCTGGGCTGGGATTCCTGGGTCTGGGCTCAGCCTTGTCTCTGTGTGCAGCTGAGTACCAGTCACTGTGCCCCCACGGCCGGGGCTACCTGGCGCCCAGTGGAGACCTGAGCCTCCGGAGAGGTGAGCCTTCAACCCCTAGCCATCCTCAGCCCCCAGGTCTCTTTCTGCTTGCTTTATCTCTGTCTCTGTCTCCCCCGCCCCACCCCTGTCCTCTGTCTCTGTCTCTTATTTCTTGGTCTCTATCACCATCTCTGTCTGTCTTGCCTAGTCATGCCCTGCCCTCTCGCACTCACCCATCCCGCCCACTCCCATCCTTCTCTAATCTTCGCACAGACGTGGACGAATGCCAGCTCTTCCGCGACCAGGTGTGCAAGAGTGGCGTCTGCGTGAATACGGCCCCGGGCTACTCGTGTTACTGCAGCAACGGCTACTACTACCATACACAGCGGCTGGAGTGCATCGGTAGGAGCCCCACCTCCACCATCCCCCGAGGACCCTCCCCAACCTCGGGCCATGCCAACCCCTGTCTGGAATGTGGCCACCACCAGCGGGAAATCCTTCCTGTAGTCTAGACTCCATCTATCACACTGTCAATGCGCTGGGGAGAGAGATGGGAAACGGCAGGGGATGTTGAGGGGGCTGCCTCTTAACCACCCTCCCCATCCCTCCCTAGATAATGACGAGTGCGCCGATGAGGAGCCGGCTTGTGAGGGTGGCAGCTGCGTCAACACGGTGGGCTCTTACCACTGCACTTGCGAGCCCCCATTAGTGCTGGACGGCTCGCAGCGCCGCTGCGTCTCCAACGAGAGCCAGAGCCTCGGTAATCCCGCCCCTAAGTCTGCCCCGCCCCGCCCACGCCGTCCGGGCCCCATTCGCTTGGCTCAGCCTGGCATCTGCACCCAGGCCACGCCCACACGAAGGCCACGCCCCCGAGCTCGCGGCTCAGACACGCCCAGCCTGACCCCACTTAGCCTGACTCTTGTGTGTGTCTCCGAGGCGAGCAGACAATCTTTGCGCATCATCTCTCGGACTCCAGTTTCCTTTCTGCACATTGGGTGAATAGCCCCAACCTTCCAGGGTGGTTGTGAGGAATTTTATTTATTTGAAAACGAATTTTTTAAAACTTTCCAAACGTTTAGGACGTACAAGTGTTTTTTGTTACAAGGAATTTTACTTTATTTTATTTATTTTATTTTTTTACTCACAAGGAATTTTATTTTTAAGGACGGTATGGAGCCTTGGTCTTACTAAGTGCTAAATGGGTGTTACCTGCTACTGTTTATTTGTGGGTCTCTGGGTCTCTGTCTCTTTCCAACCTCTGCGGGTCTCAGAGGCCAGACGTAGGTAGAACCCTCTCGGACCCTCTCCCCCGGTCACCAGACCCCTTCCTTGCCCTCTCCTCCTCGATGACAACCTCATGCCAGAACAATCCTTGTCCTCAATCCAGAACCCTGGAGCGACCTCAGAGGACTTCCAGAAGTCAAATCACAGCTGATGAGGATTTGTGGACAGGCAGAGAGTGGCTGGGCTGCCCCCTGCAGGGGGTGAGGCCCAGCACTCGGGAGGACCTGAGTGCCAGTCCCAGTCTGATGCATGCTGTCTCCACCCACAGATGACAATCTGGGAGTGTGCTGGCAGGAAGTAGGGGCTGACCTCGTGTGCAGTCGCCCTTGGCTGGACCGTCAGGCCACCTACACAGAGTGCTGCTGCCTCTATGGAGAGGCCTGGGGCATGGATTGTGCCCTCTGCCCCGCCCAGGATTCAGGTACCACCACCAGTTTAGGCTGTACTGAGAGGCCCTGCCCCTTAGGCTCCAAATCCAGGCCCTCAAATCTCCAGCCTCAGAACCCCAGATTCCCCCAAAGTAGGCCCCTTAGATCCTCATGTCACAGCTCATCCCAAAATCTTGGTCCCCAAGTCACATCCCTAAGACTTCCAAGTCTCAGCCACAGAAACCTCAAGGCCTGACTCAGCAGATCCTATAGTGCCAGCCCCATAGGCCTCTGAGGTCTGGGCTCTCATAGCCTCAACTCCTGGTCTCCAAAACCCCAAGACACAGCCTATGAGATGTCTTCCCCCAAATCCTGGACCCTTAGACCTGACATACCAGTTGCTTAGACCCCACCATCCTGGCCCAAAGACTCCCTGGTCATTGCCGCACAGACATCCAAGTCTCATTGCTTTGGACACCCACACCCAGGTGTCTAAGACCCCAGTACACAACCCCAGAGATCCCCAAGTCTTGGTTCTTAAAACTCAATCCTTGGGAACCCAGCCCTGGGTCCTCAGACCTCTGGTCTTAGTGGCTCAGACCCTTTCCTATGCATCCCGGCCTCTCAGGCCCCCAGTAGCAATCCCTGGGATTCCCCAGTCCTGGCCCATAAAACATTCTCATTTCTTCAGGTCCCTAGTCCTGGCTCCTGTGAGTCCCCAAATTCCAGCACCTTGGGCCCTGATTCTTAGCTGAAGTTTTCAGTAGCCTTGATCCCAGCACCTCACAATCCCTCAGTCCCCCCAGCCCTCAGACCTTCACTCCGGGATCCAGAAAACCCTGATCCCGCCCCTCCAATCCCCTCCCTTCAGGCCCCTCCCATTCCCAGGCCCAGCCCTAAGCCCTCCCCTGTGATGTCCCCTGCCTCTTGCCCCCAGTGAAGACAAGCAAGGGCTGATTGTTTGGCTTGGCTCCCGTTCACAGATGACTTTGAGGCCCTGTGCAATGTGCTGCGTCCTCCTGCATATGGCCCCCCACGACCAGGTGGCTTTGGACTCCCCTATGAGTATGGCCCAGACTTAGGTCCGCCTTACCAGGGCTTCCCGTATGGGCCCGAGTTGTATGCACCACCTGTGCTACCCTACGACCCCTACCCACTGCCACCTGGGCCCTTCGCCCGCCGGGAGGCCCCTTATGGGGCGCCACCCTTCAACATGCCTGACTTTGAGGACGACGGTGGCCCCTATGGCGAATCTGAAGCTCCTGCTCCACCGAGCCCGGGCACCCGCTGGCCCTATCGGTCCCGCGATACCCGTGGCTCCTTCCCAGAGCCTGAGGAGTCACCCGAAGGTGGAGGCTACACTGGTGAGCACCGCGAGAATGATGGAGACTGAGACGAGGAGCGAGGTGTGCAGAGAGACAAAGAGAGGAGGTAGGGAAACGGAGACGGCAGGAGGAGGGACAGCGTCAGAGAGATGGGGAACAGGTACCCTCAGAGAGAGCGACGGAGAGCAGATCAGCGGCGACGAGGAGGCGAAGAGGAACAGAGAAATACCTGTAGATCGGAAAAGAAAGAGATGGGGACAGAGGGAAGGCTGGGGAGGGCCGAATGAGGTGAACCTCCTGGCCCCACAGCGCCCCCCAGAGCCCTGGAGCGGGGCGGCCAGTTTAGAATGACGCACCCACCATGGGGGGATTTGGGACGGAAGGCAGAGACCTCTCGTCACTGGGTCCCCGCCCGCCCCACAGGCGCCCTGGCTGAGCCCTATGAAGAGCTGGAGGCAGAGGAGTGCGGGATTGTGGACGGCTGTGCCAACGGCCGCTGCGTGCGCGTCCCCGAAGGCTTCACCTGCCGCTGCTTCGACGGCTACCGTCTGGACATGACCCGCATGGCCTGCGTCGGTGAGGGGCGGGGCTGGGGCCTTGTTTCGCGGGGAGAGAGAGGGCTGGACCAGAGAGGGAGGAAGTGCTGGTTAGAGGCGGGTGTGTAGTGACCTCACATCAGGGAACCGGCCACCCCAGAGGGAGAGAGTAATTCTTGCATGGGGCGGGCCTTGATGAAGAATGCGGGGTCAGGGAGCAAGGAAGGCAGGGCTTGATGCCTCGAAGCAGGACGGAGGGGTAGAACCCTTTAGGTGTGACTTCTCAGGATCACCAGTGGTTACCTTGCGTGACCTCTTTGGAGAGCCTGTCTTCTCATCTGTAAAATGGGAATATTAATCCCGTCTGCCAAGTTTATTTATTTTTATTTTATTTTTTTAGAGACAGGGTCTGGCTCTATTGCAGGAGCTGGAGTGTGGTGGCTAGAGATCACAGCTTACTGTAACCCCAAACTCCTGGGCTCAAGTCATCCTCCCATCTCAGCCTCCGGAGTAGCTAGAACTACAGGCGTGTGCCACCAAGCCCAGCTAATTTTTAAATTTTCTTCGTAGAGACAGGGGTCTTGCAATGTTGCCCAGGCTAGTCTTGAACTCCTGGCCTCAAGTAATCTTCCCACTTCGGACTCCCAAAGTGTTGGGATTACAAGCATGAGCCACTGCGTTTGGCCACCACTTAGTTTAGACAGTGGTAAAGCCTAGTGATGAAAATTGAGAACTCTGGGGAAGTTTAATAGACCTTAGGCTCAGTCCAGCAACTTGCTGCGTGACCCTGGACAGGTCACTGTCCCTTACTTAGTTGTTCTTATCTGAAAAAGGGGTATAGTCAAAGAACCCATTTCGTAGAGTTGTTGTCAACATCATTAGCACTGATTGACAGTAACACTAAAAACCTATGTGTAAACTGAGGCTCAGAAAATAGAGTTGACTTCCCCAAGGTCTCACATCCAAGAAATCGCAGCCAGCTGGCCTGAGAACTCACTGGGCATAGTGTGGGCTTGCCACTTAATGACATTATTGGGCAAGGCGCTTTCCCGTGCTGGCCTCAGTTTGCACATATGTAATACAGGATCACAGTACCTACCTCATAGGGTTATTAGGATAAAGTTAACACTAGTAATGTCCTTAAAACATCATCAGTATTACTTCCCTAACAAAAACTTAGTGTAGCAGGGGCTACCATACCCATCTTACAGAACACGAAGCTGAGGCACAGAAAGGTTAAGCCACCTACCGAGACTCACACAGTCAGCAGGAGGCAGAGGCCGGATTCAACTCCAAATGAGAGGCTCAACATCCATGCTCCTCTGCCCCCAAAGCCTAAGGGACTGAGAAGGGGGGCTTCTGGGTCCCCAGTCTTGAGCAGCGCTCCTTGTACCCCGCTTCCCAGACATCAACGAGTGTGATGAGGCCCAGGCGGCCTCCCCGCTCTGCGTCAACGCGCGCTGCGTCAACACCGACGGCTCCTTCCGCTGTATCTGCCGCCCGGGATTCGCACCTACGCATCAGGCACACCACTGCGCGCCCGCGCGGCCCCGGGCCTGAGCCCCAGCGCCCGGGGGTCGACTACCCACGCCTGCGCGCACCCTGCAGCCCGCCTGTGCGCATGCGCAGGGAGCCTCCCGACCGCACCGAGGGGAGGGACGGACAGACAGACGCCTGGAAGCCCCGAAGGCCTTCACTGCCCCCGCCACCCCACCCCTCCCTCCGCAGCTGCGGGCACGGGCCTAGCCTAGCGTCCCCTTCACATTCCCGCTCCCTTTTATAAAATTTTCAATTAAAAAACACCTATTTTGTACCTTGGGCCTCTGCCTGCCTTTCCGCTTCTGGAATCTGACTTCAGTTTGCTCTTTCAGTCACTAAATTACATTCCCTTCCCATTCCTTTTTTTTTTTTTAAGGCAAGCACGAAAATGAGGTTTATTGAGGAGAAAAAGATAGGATTATAGGGCAAGAGCAAGATAAAGGTTTACAGAGCATGCTACATACGCCGCCGAGACGACCCACCCATATTCTCAGCTAAGGGAGCGCACAAGGAAGGGCGCGAAAAAGGTCCCTCCCCGTGCCGGACGCCATGTCTGACTCTTAATTTCCCAGACTCCCTCGCTCTGTCTCTGTCTCGCTTGGTCTCTGTTTCTCCTCCTATCTCTGTTTCTTTCTGTCGTTCTGTGTCTTCTGTCTCTGGTCTTTCTGCTTTGTTTTCTCTGCTCACTTCTCTATGTCTGTCTTTTCACCTCTGTCTAGGTGTGTGTCTTTCTCTTTCTCCTTCTCTTTGTTTCGTTCTCGCTATAATCTCGAGAGAGATCTTGCCTCTGGATTTTTTTATACCACTGACTCTCCCAATAAATTTTCCTGGAGCCTGCTCTTCCCTTGTTGTGGGGCTCGGGGAAGGATGGAATGAGGCGGCCTCAGACCCTGTTCCCGGCGCTCGCCCCAGATTTCCTTTCCTTCCCAAGGAAGTCTTGAGCTATCCTGGGACATGTGGGGCACGGGGAGGAGGCAGGAGTCCCTGGGACTCTGTCCACAGCCAAGTCCCAGCTGGAGGGAATTGGCCGTGGACAGAGTAGGGAGTGGCAGTTTTGGCAGGTGGAGGCGGGAATGAGCTGTGTGCGACGGGTCAATTGCCCAGCTGGGACGCCCCCAAATCCCGCTGCCTACTTGGCCATGTGGGGAGTCCAGAATCTCCCTCCCTCAGAAACAAGAACAGCCTGGACCGGCATAAGCACAGGGCAGGGGTGAGGGAGGAGGGTTGGGGAGTGAAGGGGCTCACTGGGCTGGGCCAGGCTGAAAACAACAACAAAAAAACTGTTCCTGAGTCATCTCCGCCCACCTGTTAGTGCATCTCTCCCCAGGGTTTCAAACTCCAATGCTGCAGGGACCAGACAAGTGATGTTGGTGGGAAGCTGCCGCAGGATAAGAAAACCAAAGCACAGACAACTGACATTCTGCCTAAGGGCTGGGTGGAACAGGAAGGAAGATCTCCCCATTGGTAATATATTTTTTAATAACCACCCTGTGGTTATTGAAAACATATATGGCCTGTGAGCCACCACTTTTAATCCTCCAGGCACAGCTGAAGTTGCATAAATGAGGGGTGGAGGCTGCTTCTTGCCCTGACTCCCTGCCCACCTCTGGAGCATCAGGAGGGGTCACATTGCCAAGACCCTCCAGTGCCACGTGGGGGGATCATACTAAGAGTGCCTGATCGACAGGACCGTTGTTGGCAGTTAAATAAATTGTTGTATCTGTCAAGTGCTTAGAATGGCCCCCGGCACACAGCAAGTGCTCAGTCATTGCTGTCATAACCCTGAGCCTCCCAGGGGATGCCGAGCCCTGTGGCTGGTCAGATGGTGAGGGCAGATGGCTAGGTCTTGTCCTTTACCATTTCTCACTCCCAGGGGTGAAAGAGGAGGCCAGACTCTCCCTTCCAACAGAACAATGAGAAACTCCCAGCTCAGGGGCCTTGGTAGGGGAGAGGTGTCAGACCACAAGGGTCTCACGGCTCCACAAAGGAGGCAATGGTTGCACAAATCTGTACTGAAAATCATTGATTTATGCACTCTAAAGCGGTGAGTTGTATGATATGTGAATTGTAACTCAAGCATTAAAAAGGAAAATAAAAATCAAAAACCTCCACAAAAAGGGTCAGGAAGTTACCCTCTCTAGCTGGTACAGGAAACTCAACCCAAACGCTCACCCCTCATTCATTCATTCAACAAATATTTTCCATACAATACCTGCTTTGTAAGAAGCAAGGGCTGGGAACACAAACAAACCACCCGCAGCTGTAGGGGGTGGGAGCTGGGCAAGGCTTCTGGAGGAGGAGATGTCTGAGCTGAGACCCGAACGATGTAGGGAAATGAGCCAGTTGAAGGCGCGGGGACCATTTTTCCAGATGGAGGGAACAACATCTGCAAAGGCTCAGAGGTCAGAAAGGCGAATATCTTTTAAATCTTTCTTTTGGTATGTCAGTCCTGTGTTGAACAGTGCTGGTGACATTTTTGGTGCCTAAGAAATCCCTGGCCCCTGCCTGTACGGAGCACCAGTGGAGGACACAGACACATTGCTACTCATGACAGCCTGGGCTCTGAAGGGGGAGGCACGGGTGGAGGGGCCAGGGCTGTGGCGGGGAAGGTCAGAGGCCACAGGTGCCTAGAGAAGACACCCGACCCAGTCTGACACAGTATCAGGGAAGGCTTCCTGGAGAAAGAGGTAAAGCTCTGAACAGTCTGTGCGGGTCTAGATCCCTTTGAAGATCTGTTGAAAGCTCTGGACGTTCACAGAAGAAAAACTCACACAAACAAACAAAGGCTATTTCCAAATATTCCCATTTCCTCCCTGGGAAGCTCCCATGGGTATCCCATTCCTCCCACAACCACCTTGCTGTATAAATGTCCCAGGAATTGGGACAGGGGTGGCCAACAGTGCTGGAAAATTTCGAGGTCTAACTTCAGCATCCTGGGGTGGGTGGGGTGGCAGCTGTCTTCTGAGATCCACGCACCCCTCTCCCCCCACGCGGGGCCTGGAGATTGTGCCAAAGATCTAGTTTTTATCCTGCCTACGTCCCCCCGCACTAATCCCCAGCCCAGACGCTGGGGTTTTTGGTACTGGCGGAGACCGACTTGTTCTCCTCTGGAATGTTCAGAGGGAAATAGTCCAGGGGGAGCCACCGCGCTCAGGGAACACGCGCCGGGGCGGCCCAAGCCGGCCTCGCCCCCTAGTGGCCGATGCTCGCAAAGTCATCAACGAGTACTGAGCTCCTTCTGGGAGCCTTTTGGTTTGCAGACCCGGCTCGTCATCGTCGTCATCCTGGTCGTCACCACTGCTATTACCATCGTCCTCATCATCATTAGCAACAGCTAATAAGTAAATGGCGCTTCACATGTGCCAGGCACTAAGCTGCTTTATACATACAAGGGGACTCCAAAAAGTTCGTGCAAAACTGGAATTAAAAGATAAAAATAAAAAATACAGGCCGGGCGTGGTGGCTCACGCCTGTAATCCTAGCACTCTGGGAGGCCGAGGCGGGCGGATTGTTTGAGCTCAGGAGTTCCAGACCAGCCTGAGCAAGAGGGAGACCCCGTCTCTACTAAAAATAAAAAGAAATTAATTGGACAACTAAAAATATATAGAAAAAATTAGCCAGACATGGTGGCGCATGCCTGTAGTCCCAGCTACTCGGGAGGCTGAGGCAGGAGGATCGCTTGAGCCCAGGAGTTTGAGGTTGCCGTGAGCTAGGATGACACCACGGCACTCACTCTAGCCAGGGCAACAGAGTGAGACTCTGTCTCAAAAAAAAAAAAAAAAAAATACAAACTTTATTTCTAAACATAAGCTCCACTGAGTTCAAGACACTTTTGTAGGCGATGATACAAGCTGTGTAGTCCATCCCTAAAGAACTGAGGGTTTCTGGAATTTATCCATGTTGCTGCAGTCTTTTTATATTATTAACTGAAGAAATATGAGTGCCATTTACAGATTTTTTTGAGATTAGGAAACAAAAAGAAGTCGGAAAAAGCCAAACCAGGACTGTAAGGTGGATGCTTAATAATTTCCCTTTGAAACGCTCGGAAAATTGCCCTTGTTTGGTGAGAGAAGTGAGGAGGAGCATTGTCCTTGTGGGGAAGGTCTCTTTGGTGAAGGTTTCCTGGGCGCTTTTCTGCTGAAGCTTTGGCTCACTTTCTCAAAACATTCTCATAATAAGCAGATGTTATCGTTCTTTGGCCCTCCAGAAAGTCAACAAGCAAAATGTCTTGAGCATCCCAAAAAAGCTGTTGCCACGACCTTTGCTCTTGACCTGTCTGCCTCTGCTGTGACTGGACCACTTCCACCTCCTGGTAGCCATCGCCTTGACTCTGCTCTGTCCTCAGGATCCTACTGATAAAGCCACGTCCCCTCTCCTGTTACAGTTCTTCCAGGAAATGCTTTAGGATCTTGATCCCACTTGTTTAAAATCTCCATTGAGGCCGGGCGTGGTGGCTCACGCTTGTAATCCTAGCACTCTGGGAGGCCCAGACAGGCGGATGGCTCAAGGTCAGGAGTTCGAGACCACCCTGAGCAGGAGCGAGACCCCGTTTCTACTGAAAAATAGAAAGAAATGATCTGGACAACTAAATATATATATACACATATATATATATAATTAGCCGGGCATGGTGGCACATGCCTAGTCTCAGCTACCTGGGAGGCTGAGGCAGGAGGATCGCTTGAGCCCAGGAGTTTGAGGTTGCTGTGAGCTAGGCTGACACCACGGCACTCTAGCCTGGGCAACAGAGCCAGACTCTGTCTTGAAGATAAATAAATAAAATAAAATAAAATAAAATCTCCATTGAAAACTCTGTTCTTTTCTGCAGCTAATCTGGGTGCGACACAACAGTTTTGGCACCCATCCAGTGGAAAGTTTGCTCCACCTTAATTTTTCAGTCAATATTATGTAAGCTGAACCAATGGAGATGTCTATGGCCTTGGCTGTTGTTTCTGCTGTTAATGGTCAGTCTTGTTCAGTTAAGGCATGAACAAGATTTAATTTTCTCCTCACAAATTGATGTGGATGTTCTGCCACTTCAGGCTTCATCTTCAACATCATCTTGTGACTTATTTTTTTGTTGTTGTTATTTATTATTATTAAGTAGCAAGCACGTCACAACCACAACCATGGCAAATAAATACTCTCATCTCCTCCACTGCCTTTCTGGGGTCTTTTCCAGGTCACAGGAGCTAGTTTACATGGATGCCATTGGATTTCAACCCATCTTTGAAAGTTCCTTTATTACATGGAACATCTATCTACAAATCCAATCGGCCAGTTTTTGTCTTACTCTTCACTAATTATTATTATTATTATTATTATTTTGAGACAGCGTTTCACTCTGTTGCCCGGGCTAGAGTGCCGTGGAGTCAGCCTAGCTCACAGCAACCTCCAACTCCTGGGCTCCAGGGATCCTCCTGCCTCAGCCTCCCTGGTAGCTGGGACTACAGGCATGCGCCACCATGCCCGGCTAATTTTTTCTATATATTTTTAGTTGTCCGATTAATTTCTTTCTATTTTCAGTAGAGACGGGGGTCTCGCTCTTGCTCAGGCTGGTCTCGAACTCCTGAGCTCAGGACGATCCGCCCGCCTCGGCCTCCCAGAGTGCTAGGATTACAGGCGTGAGCCACTGCGCCCAGCCTTGGAAATGTTTCTTGAACTGGGAGCTGGTGACGCAGGTGTGTTTAGTTGTTGACAAATCATCTAATGGTTACACTTATGGTTTGTACTTCTCTGCATGTGTGTGTACTTCAAAAACGGTTGCAAAAAGCAATGAGCTACACCCACCTGTCCCCACCACCCAGCTTAAGCAACAGGACATTCTCAGCCCCCAGGTCCTTCCGTCCCAACACAAGGTGCTTTTATATCTGCAAGGGCCCTGCCCGCCGCCTCAGTTCCTTCCCCCAGCTTGTTAGGCACATTGCCCCTCGCGTGTTCCAGGCAGGAGGTCCCCAGAGAGAAGCGTGGCGGCAGGCGGGGGCGGGAGCAGGGGATCGGGCTTCCGGTTGGAGCCTGGCAGAGGAAAATAATGTTTCTATGCCACCCCGACACCCTTGTACTAATCTCTGATTGGGGGAGGGGGCTTTGCAGGGTGCCCCCCAAGTGCCCAGGGTCCTGTGTGTGAGGGGCCAATCTCCCAACCGCTCTGTCTCTGTTTCTCTCTCCCTGTTTCCCTTCCTGCCTCCCAATCTCTCTCTCCTCAACAAGAAAAACACTCACAGCTATTTACATAAAATTGTGTTTTATCAGACTGTAACCAAAGAATCCAAGTTCAAATTTTGAATTTTTCAATAAACTTTGAATAAATAGTAGTGCTTTTTTTTTATTTGGTACTGTAATGTTTCCTCTTTAATTTAATTTTTACTGGCACAACTTTATAGATACAAGGTTCCAGAAAAGAAAATGTTCACTGTTTACATTTCTTTGCTGGCCATTAGTATTGTTCATTTCATTCCTTGATGATTACTGGAAATAACTTCGTCCTATAGGGAAGGGAGGTGTTTGGCAGGCGTCCTGGGTGATCTTTCAGGATGGGGAGGCTCTGGTCAGATTTAGAAAGTCCCCTTGGGTGGCTGGGTGGGAGCGTGTCCAGGGAGACCACAAGGGCAGGCTGGAGCCCAGGGAGGAGGTGGGCGGGCAGGGATCCAGGCTGCAGAGATGGGTCCCGCCCTGGAAAGGCCAGGAGGGGCAGGCCCTGGGGACTGCGGGCTAGGGGAAGGGGCACATCTGAGTGGTACTGAAGGTAGAAAACACAGAACACAGTGTTGGATTGTCCGTGGGAGAGGGGAAGGGAGGAGACAAAGAGAGCTGGCTGCTCTGTGTAGGCCCGGTGCCTGGACTAGGAGATGACTCATCCTCAGGGGCCATAAATTAAGCAGAAAGGGCAGTCAGACCAACTGCTGCCATAATTGAGAGCTTCCTGGATGCCCTTCCCAACTCTCAGGGTTTTCACAGCACCCACCTTACAGATGAGCAAACTGAGGCTCAGGGAAAGGAAGGCCCAAGGCCCAGAGCCAAGTCTCCTCCTCCCTGACCCTGGGTTCTTGCCAGTGGACTCTCAATCTTGAATAACTTAAGGCTTCAAACAATTGCTTTTTTTCCCATTAGAAAAATAAATACAGGGATATCAAAACCAATGCCTTGACTACAAAGCCCGTGGGAATCTTTGAGGTAATAGAACTGCCATGAATCCTGACAGTGGCGGTGATTACACGACTCTAAACATTTGTCAAAACCCAGAATTGTGCTTACCCCTGAGCACACACACCCACGCTCATCCGTGTTTTACCGTTTGTAAAGACGAATAGTAAAAACCCAAACCAAATTCGATGAATGTACTTTCTCTGGATCTCAGTTCAAACAAAACACTGTAAAAACTTGTTTTTGAGATGATTGGAGAAATTTGAATACGGACTGGCTATTAGATGGTATTAATGAATTTCTGTTAATTTTGTTAGACTTGATAAAGGCATGGTGGTTATGTAAAGAAATGCACGCCCTTCTTTCTTTTTTTAGATGCTTATTGTAATATTTAAGAATGAAGGCCGGGCGCGGTGGCTCACGCCTGTAATCCTAGCTCTCTGGGAGGCCGAGGCGGGTGGATCGTTCTGAGCTCAGGAGTTCGAGACCAGCCTGAGCAAGAGCGAGACCCTGTCTCTACCAAAAATAGAAAGAAATTAATTGGACAGCTAAAAATATATATAGAAAAAATTAGCCGGGCATGGTGGCACATGCCTGTAGTCCCAGCTACTCGGGAGGCTGAGACAGTAGGATTGCTTGAGCCCAGGAGTTTGAGGTTGC